>JAOBRD020123592.1:0-10113 GCA_027575215.2 Hydrozoanthus sils | reverse complement strand
TTGCCCCCCCCCCCCAATTTCCTATGCGCTTCAGTACTATCACATTAAAAGTTTTCAAGCTTGTTCTTTTTCTTTTCAGTACTGTCGAAGTATGTTTAAAACGATTTTTGTTGTGCCTTGATGTTTGTAGATCAGTAAATCTCCAAAGCGACAGAGGGAAAATTGACTATAGGTTCAGTATGTCTCTCACTTCCCTCATCCCATTCTTTTCCTTTTAGGTTAGTTGAATATCGAAGCATCAACAACATTTAATTACTAATTTGTCAGACAACTGCTGTGCTATAAATGTACCTACAAGATAACGCTTATCGCGACTATTCTTACAATACGCAAAACTTCCGAGAACATTTTGAAAGTAAACCAAAAAGAACTTGATGCTACACCCAAACGCATGATTGTGCACTATACCACTTTACAATACACTGTGCACTACAAAGATGTAGTATACACTACAAAATATTGCTCTACGACACATACTGCACTACATTTACTACACTAAAACACCACGCTATACTTTATTACACTATACCCTACACTGCACGCACTCTAACTTTTATCATAAAGGAAATATAACGCGCGTTTTGATTGGCTGTGGTGAGGCACTCTAAATATGAATAGAATGTCTGCATACGTCATCTCGGGAATTTATCGGCTGTTTGTGTGCCTTATTTTATAAGGTGACTTTTATAACTAACTTTTCACGACATTTCTCACGAAGTTTATTACAATTCTTATATCACGAGTTTGTCACGAATTTTATCAGAACTTTTATCACGACGTTTATCAGTCACAATTCTTATCACGAGTTTTGTCACGACTTTTATCACAACTATTATTATACGAGTTTTGTCACGACATTCATTACAACTCTTATTACGAGTTTGTCACAACTTTACCGCTACTTTTGTCACACCGGGCTTTCATCACGAATTTTAGTTCATACTTTTTAGACAATAGCGTTGTGCACTATTATTTACTTTTAGGCATGTTTGACAGAAAGGTGTATTGAGAACGTAGCGATCTTTGTAAATACAAGAATCGATTTTCTTGTTAACTTTTGAATTTTACGGTTAGTTCAAAACTCTGACTTCATGATAGTTGGTTTGTTTGTCTGATTCATGACGTCATTAGTGCACAGCCCTATTAAAGCTAGCTGTATATTCAACAAAAAAGATAGCTTTAGTTTACTTCTAACACTGTGGACTACTCAAGGGCGGATACAGGATTTCGAAAAGGGGGGTGGATATTAATGTCGATTTCAGCGCGAATGCCATTGTAAGAGGTGATAACATCTTCAATTTTTTTAAAGCCCAAATATACATCTAGAAGGCGACCTCGAGAGAAGTGACAACTGGGCGTCTGTGGGCTGTTACATCTCCTTTGCACAGACAAACGTCAAAATGTGTCCAAAGTTCTTCATAGAATGTCTTTGTCCATTTGCCAGAGTCTCAGTTTTAGCATCTAAGCTCCATTCCTCATCATTCGGATGGAGCGATCGTCATTAGACGGCTCGCAGATTTCATGCAATATGATAACAATAAATTTGTACAATCCGAATATGCTTTCGAGTGTTGAGTGCCTGTCAGCCCATGCACATATTCTTTGCGCATCAACAACATTATTTCGCAGGCTATAAAAATCGTTGGTTATCTGTAAACTTTTGCCTGTTTTATCGACGCTCAGTAACAAATTTTTGATAAATGTCTTTTTGTTTTATTTTTTTTGGTAGTGTAAAAAAGGGGGATGGAAACCCACCCAATCCACCCCCCTGTATCCACCCCTGCTACTATTATATGCGTTTGTCAAACCTAATTTTCTATACCAAGGAGCGAGTTGGCGTGACTAGAATATCGTTACTGATTTGGTGTAGTAGGCGTGACAGTCACGTTCATATACCGTAAGACGTGACAGATGCAGGCGATCCTATCGTGTGCTGTATTTTAAAATTCATGTTGGCAAGATTGTGGGGTTTCGTGACATCTAATTAAATTTTTACCACTCTATTGTTGTTTTGCCAGATAAAAGACCGCGATGCTATCTTGATGAATTATCTGATCAACACTTCTTGCTGTTGTTTAAACAACTGAGCGAACAAGATAACCAAGAAATCGTACACTGATTATTGCATTAGTAATTTTAAGTTCTTAAGCAGAAACGCCGAAAGTAAGAGAGAACTTGTTGGTTAAAAATTGTTTCTGCACTGTATACGCAGTTATGTTCCCATGCACAGCGCTTTCACAATCATGAGTGGAAAAATATTCAATCAAACTTCAAGACCTGTGCAAAAGTGGGCGCCAGACGATGGTGTTCTTCATGATCAGGACCTACCAGAGAAAGCATTCCATGAACAACTCTCGTTCAGAGATATCGCCAATTTTCAGTCGCAATTTTCTTCTGATCTGATTTGATAAGAACAGCTTCGATAAAAAAAACACTTTTGTTGCGATAGTTATAATTTTGGTAAGAATGCGTGATATGTGGTCTGATACCGTCTTAAGTCCATTAGCCAAGTGTCTTACAGCCTTGTATTTACTATTAATTGCTCAGTCACACGTGGTCTTGCATGACCCTAAAATTTTTCCCAAGTTGCTCTTTGGCGTTTCAGGGAAATGAACAGATGCTTTCTTTTCAAACTCAAAATTAAACAAGCGTGATCTCTTTAGTACGGACCGAAGGGGGATATACTGCAGTATGACCTGTTATCGAGGATTGAAAATCAATTTACAACTTGACTGATATGATGGGCAGTTGCTTACGCAACCAGAAAAATAGCCCAAACAAAATGTAAAACCTTTTCGTTTCCAATCTACAAATCACTTCTTTTCAACAGACGCGCAGCGCGGGTTCTTACTTTACTGACTCGAGTGAACAGGCATTGTTGGAATTATTGTTCCGTTCCAATGCATAACGAATTGTTTTGCGGCTCTGTCGACAAACCACTATTGTTTGACAAGGGGCGGGAAAAAGACAATAAGTTAGTAATTCAATGATAAACTTAAAGATAACATTCATAATAGCAAAACACAACGGTGCAACCAAGTGTCTGTCGTTTAACTTGTTTGTACCCTAGCTCAAGACTTTTTTGGAAAAATTGTAAAGGTCAAGAAATGACACTCCTCACTTCGAATTAAAACAAGTTTATTGATGACACTAGAATGGCGGTTTACACTCAATGAATATGGTATAATCATTGAACAGAACTGCAAAGCTGATAAACAAGATAATGAGATGAATCATGTTGAGATATTTTATGCAGTTTCTTTTTGTTTTACTACTAAATCGGTTTCTCCAAATGACTCAAACCTCACAATTAGAGCCATTCTGTGCGCGCCTTCTGGCGTTCAAGTCCTGGTTTATGGTATGAAAACAAATATTAAACTAACGACTTTGTTTATAGTCAGTAAATTAGTATAATACTCATCAGTTTAACCGTACTCGAATAATTGGGAGTTTTTTGCCTAAGGCATTCATAGTGCTATGAAACTTAACAGAGGTTTATTTTAGAAACACGTGTAATGGCTTCTCATGTCAGTGCTGATACAAAAAAAGTAATCTAACATTCATTTCATTTTACTTGCGCCTATAACGCAGTCTGATACTACTGCGTAAACTAATAGTAAATCTGCACTTTCTCCATTCTAACATTCTACGGCATAATCAGAGATAAGGCGAGTATATGAATATGGGTACGTATGCTTTGCATACATTAAATTCTTGTTGTCTTTTCGGGAGTTTGAAATCCTGTATTCTATTAACTGACAGATTCAGGGTCTTTTTATTGTTTATGTTAAAAATACTACTCAGTTCCGGAGACTGAATTTTTAAGTGCCGCCAGTTAAATCTTACTCCGTTCGTACACCGAGCCCATTAGATCTAGATCTGATTTGCATTTGACTTCCTGATTAGCTGTTGTATTTTATATATAGGCAGCCTTCCTTGATTCTTCTGATTCTGATAAAAATTACAGGTTATGAGGTGAGAGAATGAAAGATCAAAATTTTGTGTATCTTATTTTCAAAATGATTATAAACCAACTTCGGAAAGCCATAACAAATACAATTTACTACTAAAGCTCAGTATATTTGAACAACAATTCATGGGGACGGTGGAGGAGGCGGGCTACTGTAGTAGTTACAGCGCTCTAAATCTTAAATGAATTTGATAGAGCAAGTAAGAACTGATTATCCGATAATATGCAGTACATGTGCGGTCACTTAACTTCGGCGTTGGAACGATTATTAAAAAATTCAGTTTACATAGACGATATTTTGCGGGTTCACGAAAGGGCTCGAGAGCGACAATGTGGCTTCAATATGAGTGCCCTCGTTAACCGAAAATATAATTATACTCTTCTGTCATAAGTGACAGATTTTTCAAAATGGAAAACAGATTTCCACTATCGCGGATATTAGACAAAGTTAATATCAACAATCTATTTTTCCAGTGGGTCCCACAAAACTTCCGTGCCAACTTATGCTTGCGAAGCTGAAGCGAAAGGGTGGACAGTATAAATACAGGCATAACAAACGGGATTTATACACTCCCCCGATTTCCGAGCAGCTTAGGCTTTCAGTCCCTTTGAATTTTAATAAATTTCCGATTGTTTGCTAATGCAGGTGGGTTGTTTTTAGCGCTAGCTCTTTATGAGTCACAGTCAGTTCTTGTGCCTCATTTCTGCTTCTGCTTATCAAATATCAGACCCTTCTATAGGAAATTCCTTTGTTGTGTCATAGCGGTATTAAATTAGTCTAGGCCTGCGGACACTTGCAAACCGTTCACGGCTAATGAGCATGACCCATCAGCCTGACTTAGGCAGTTAAGCGCCATTCGACAACCATTAAATGATCGTGGAGTGTTGACTTAAAGAATTGTTGTGTTCAGCCGACAGGATGAGAAGTTGTGTGTTATGGTATCTTCGCATGGTTATTCTTCATCAAGTATACTTGGCGTCTTCCTCGATGATATATTCGTCCTTATACTGGAGTCCTCTTAATCCTATGTAAGTATATTGAGGTGCAATTGCAAATGACAGCGTTTTCGCTTCTATCAACTCATCATCAAGTTAGCGTACACACCGATAACCGTAGTGTACTTTCTATTTCTTGTTCGAGTGCTGAAATTTGCAGCAAATTAGAAGTGTTAAATGGATTGAAAACGATCAAGAATAGCTATAGAAAACGCGTAGAATTAAAATGCGTGTTTGTTCTCTTATAAATCTGAACTTCGTAAATCGAGTTAAAAGTCTTAGAACTTCAAATGAAGGAAATTATTTTCAAGGTGGCTTGACTTCGTCTGTTTTTCTTTGGTGACAGGAACTTTCTGCACAAACCTGTTGGGCTCATGAACCACTTTGCAGGTGACAAAATCACTTCACTGTTGTTCAGTTTTGTGTGTTTTGAGTCCTATGTTTGCTCAGAAAGAAGTCCAGTTAACTGAATGGCATGCATGCTTGACCGGCCATATTGTGATATTGTCCAAATGTTGTGCACACGTTTCTTAGAAGTGCGATAAGTATGTCGTCATCTTTCATTTCCACACTCTGTACTCTATTGTTGTGACAGTAAAGCACGTTTCAATGCCGAAAGAACTCTTTTGAATCAAACTAATCGCTTCGTCAGTAAGTGTACGCGTTGGCGTAAACATTCGAAAATCTTATCAGCGCGAACTGTCTTTCTATAGTTCAAGAGTGATACAGTTGCCTACGCCTCTGAACTTGATATAAACAGATCGACCGCAGTAAAACATTTCGAGAATTCGGTTTAAATCACCTTGCCAGACATCCAGAAAAGTTTGAAACCCTTATATTCAAATTTACCCTCGGCAAGAGCGATGCGTTCTTTGTTAGCTCAGTATGATAATTTCAGGCGATTTCGTCTAAGTAAATGGCTGTACTTAGTAATTTTCATTTTTTTGTTTTGGCACGTGTCCGAGGACAATCATTTATTTAGTGCTGCAGTTGTCCATTAAAGTATTTTGTAAAATAGTTGGTAATAGTTAACAATGAAGGTATCTAGCGACTCTTTTCGCATAGTTTCACTATCTATTTAAATATTGAATCTGACAAAAACAAATACGAGCCAGTACGCTGTCTCTTAATTATTTATTTGTTATCTTTTTTTGTATGCTTTGCCACACGAAAATCAATTAAGTTCTAGCTAATAGCTCAGTCAACAAATATTATTTTTAATCAATGGTGCAAGTTTCTTGCTTCAAAACAAGATTTTGAAAAGTTAGGAGGTTTTTTGTCAGTATTGAATATTTTCAAGCTCTTGGATCCCGGTTCCAGCTCTTACCATAGACGAAACGTATTAATGAGAACGATCAAGAGTCACGAATCAGGGCAAATATCGAAAACGCAACATTTGCAATTGTAATTTCCATTGCGACTTAGCACAGCTTGTGAAATTAAGGTAGACAAAGCCAGTGCTGATACCTTTGTTTGGGAAAATAAATGCTTCGGAAATGAGTAAAGTCTACGAATCGCGGGTTGTTTCCTTAGCGTGCTTCAAAATATTCTTTTCGCTGTCTTCGTGTCCGTAACATTATAGTTAGTGTCATCACTAAATAATTTGGTCAAATTTTCGTTTTTCAATTAACAATGAATTAAGCAAGTTTCTATACGCAACGAAAGCCTCTTTTTGATATTTAAGACAAACAAAATCGACTAAACTCGTCTAAACAAATCAAATGCGTTGGCATTCTCTTGCCATCTAAAACAGATGCAAAAGGGCGACGGGCTTCTAAAATAATTCTTCGTTGTCAAATGCAAAATCCACATGTTTTTTTTAGATGTTAAATCAACCTCGTATCTGTATCGCGACTTCGGCGCAGGTGTGGAATGGTCGTTGCTTTATTTTTGATGGATGTTTAATTAGTCGGTAGATTGTCTTACTTTTGAAATATCTGCACTCAAAAAAGAGACCTTTGAAGAAGAAGATACAATCTTATTAACGACAGCGTCTCTGTTTTTCGTTTCCCCATTTCGTTGAGCCGTATGTATTTTGTATCTATTAAATGTCTACATTGAAAGAAGCATATCTACCCGATTTAGACTTGATGACTGCTGTCATGCCTGACGTGGGCCCATATGCGACTTGTGTTATCAGAATTTAGACAATTATCATGATCTGTAGCGACCCTCTGGGTTGGGTTTAATTTAGATAAACAAAAATTTTGCTCATGGTATACATTTTACGCGCCCGCTTACTCTCTGCTAAGGCCTTAAGGCCGGAAAAAAGTTATACACTCGAATGTTCATGAATTTTAAACCCAAAGCCTGGATTTTATATGCCAACGATGTAGCGATGACAACTAAGTTAGCAAAATGACCTTTCAAATGGTTGAACTATTTTCGTCCGCTCCTTTCGTGAGAGACCTTGGCGAATGACCTTTGGCTTCTAGGATGTGTCTTGGGACGTGGTGGTATATATACGTGCAATGCAAATTCCTTTTTAAAGAAACTTTGTTTTTGAGACAAAATGGCCTTAACTCTGATAAAATTTTTGTTTTAAAAATATATAAACCAGTAACTTTCGGCTGACGCTGGGCTGCCGGTTCCTTAAACTTTCTGGCGATTTCAGCCTCAAAATGTTGTTGAATTCTTCTTAATATTTCCTGATATTTCCAAACATTGGATTAGTACCCTACGACAATAAAAGGCGGTAAGAAACATGTTTATTTTTTTTTCACCCAGCAATACTCGATGGATAAAAAATATTTGCATGTACAACTTAATCTGTGGTCACATGGGTTAAATATTAAAACTCTTTAAACCGTTTGAGCAGCAAAAGATTGTTCTTAGCTTGTTCTTAATTTATGGGCAAATCTAAGCCTGGGTGTTCTTATAAAGTTTTTTTTATCAAAAAGCGTGTAAGTCTGTAATTGTAAAAAATGGAAACTTTTTTCCTGTGGAAAACTGTGACCCACTCAGGCCTGCCATAACATCATGCATGCAGATTAAAGTTTCTAGAAAAATCTCAGTCGTCCATATTGTGCATGAGCTGATTCATCGTATAAACGCCGCCGTAAAGTCTCTATTCAATTAAACTTGCTGAAACATTTCTATATCCACATCTATCTCTATATTAAAAAGCGGCTTTTACTCCGCCTACTAAATTCAACTTGTTCCGTAAAAGCTATTTCAGCTGAGGGTTGTCTGGGCTGAAAACACTGATTAAGTCTTTAATACATTTGAAATCAACGCCGATTACAATACTTTCATTTACGTTGTTACAGTGTAATAACTATTTACTACCATTCGTTTGGGGGCTGAAAATAGAAGAAAATTAATAGACTTATTCCACCGGCCAGTCACGTGATTTAAATTGTGTAAACAAAGTAGGGATGTAGGAAGATGGTTATTTTGACAAAAATATTGCTTCGTCTTTCAGGATATAAAACAGAAAAACACTTCAATGGCTTCGGAAATGGTCAAGCACGGCACAACTCAGCCGGATATCTTTAAGTTCTTTTACATTTTGCAACTATTTTTATTCCGAAAACTTTGAAAAGAAAAATCATATGTTGCCAACAACGTAAAGAAACGTAGAAGTAATGGACTTTTGTGAATCAATTCGTCTCGCGGTATTTTGTTTACCCAGTCAGAGACTATGACGTAAGCAATGGAGTAGATCTATTTTCCTATCATCTATTTCTGTCGACTCAATTCCAAAAGACTAATTGATCAGGAAACCATATTGTAGATGGGAAAAGAGAAACCGGCATAACTTTTTAAAAATGGATCATGAAAAAATAAACGAGCGAGCATTTCCATCAAACTTAAATAGTTGTAAATGACAAGGTATAAGACGAACGGTGAACTGACGGTGCACTATGATGTTTAAAGCTAGTATTGTTAAAAAATTGAAGCAACAGATTCACATTATTCAGTCTTTTTCATCTGGCCTTTGTCAGACTAATAAAGCTCTTCGTCGACAATCGCTCACTTATTTATTTGTTTTGCTCTTTAGATTCAAAAAGAATGCAACAAAAAACGTTCTACCGGGTTCGCGAATCTACATCGTCTGTCCAAACACTGTCCTCGTCCCCGCGGACATCAAAAGACCACTCCATGTTGAAGACATGTTTGAGAATATTTGGATTGTTGACAAAGAGGGCTACGACTCTTGCACTGTCAATAAAACGAACCCTAATCACAAACATTGGCTGAACTGCAACGCAACATCACGATTAAGACACCGCAACATCGTGTTTGATGACTGGGGCCCAGTCGACCAAGATTACCTTTTCGTTCCTGAGAAGCAATATTATGTTATATGTAAGTAAACGTTGAAGTTATTTGCGTTCTTTGATGTATAAAAGCAGAAGGTTTAGGACGCTTGGAAGCAAGTATCTTAGATTTCTATTAGGGACTGACAGAGATCTATCAATTTAAACGACAAAAACTGTTCTTTTTTTTCATTTGATAACCCTTATCCTACTAAAAACGGTTTCACATAAACTAAAAAAGTTCTAACTTTAAAATTACTGTTTGAGAACACAGAAGTGACCATTCATTTTCTAGAATAATAAAAATGTCCATTGCTTCAAGAAATTTTGAAGTTGAGATTTTATGACTTTGGGTTTTAAGCATTTAGCGGGTTAAGGATTAAAATAGTCTATATGACCGCTTCTAAAATACCACAAGAAAACGAGGTGAACTTTGACTTTGCACTTATTGGAAAAGCTTTTTCCCTTCCGATTTCAATATATATTAGAGTCTTTCTTCTGATAATCAGCTTCGCACCTCTAACTGGCTAAGTCAACTTTGGCTGTGGAAAAGCAAACTCTTGGGAACAGATTAGGAACTGTTAACAGATCTAGCTAGCTATTGCATTAGGGAGCATAGTATTGAAAGTAAACACAATCCAACGTTGTGTGCCGCAGTACAAAATCTGAGTTTCACTAACACAAGGAATACATCTATGTGAATTGTACAAGTTCACATTTAAGCTAAAAAAAGTTCACTTCGATGCAAGTGGCTCACTAGGCAAGCGGTTGTCTCCGGTTTCCCTAGTGGAAAGGATGAGGTTGATGCCCCTCTTACACAAGAGGATGAGATTGATGTCCCTCCTGCTCAAAAGGATGAGTTTGAGGTCCCTCCTGCTCAAAAGG
>JAOBRD020123481.1:0-10113 GCA_027575215.2 Hydrozoanthus sils | reverse complement strand
TATTCTTCCCGTTGGCCAAGTTGCAAGCACGTACGAACATCCATTGCGGAGAAAAACCAATAAATATAACAAAATTTAGATTCTCCAGAGGCTCGCTAACAACAAATTTGAACACAGCCGGAGGTAACGTCATTCAAGTTGATTTCCAACGGTCGTCCTAAAAAGTCTAAATTGAGACCAGAATTAATTGTTTTATTTTTTAACAGATGGTTTTCAAATACACAAGTTGGGCAAAATAATTTTAATTCACCGTCTTTATTGTCAATATGTTGTACAACTTCTGGTTTAGCGAAAGACCTCAAAATTTGGAATTGATTATCCGGAGCCTGGAACCAAGTTTGTTGCTAAGACAACGAAAATTAATTACTATTCTGAGGAAAACCTCAAGATACATCATCAGTCCAAGTTTGGATAAAATTCACCCAAAGGTTATGGATTTGCAGCAGATTTCAAAAAATTGAAAATTTGCCTGCCAACAAATTGACGTCATCAGAACCAACTGAGGTACTGAAGTGTTATGCCAACGAGAGATTATTTTCGCTATTACTACACCAAGTTCATATAGGAAAAAAACATTTAGAAAAGTCCTTTGAGTCGGATTCCAACAAGTGATCTAAGGTTGATCATTTAAGTTGTACAGTCCTCCACTCAACCAACTGAGCTATCGAAGGTTTATGCCAACGACACATTATTTTCGCTATTACTACACCAAGTTCATATTGAAAAGAATAAAAAAAATTTGAGAAAAGGTCTTCGAGCCGGATAAGAAAAAGCGACCTAAGGTTGACGACGTTAATTCTACAGTCCTCCGCTCTACCAACTGAGCTATCGAAGGGTTGTGCCTACGAGAGATTATTTTTGCCAATACTACACCAAGTTCTTATCGAAAACAAAAAAGCTCTAAAAATTTCCTTGGATCCGGCTTCGAGCGAATGACGTAAGGACGACGATGTTAGTTCTACAGTCCTCCACTCTACCAACTGAGCTATCGAAGGGTTATGCCTACGAGATATTATTTTCACTATTACTACACCAAGTTCATATAGAAAACCAAAAAAGATTTAAGAAAAGTTCTTGGCGCCGGATTCGAACCAGCGACCTAAGACGTAACAGTCCGCCGCTCTAGAAACTGAGTTATCCAACGGTTGTGTCTACGAGAACTTGTTTTCGCTCTTACTTCACAGGGTTCATATAGAAAACAAAAAAAAATTAAAAAAGAAAGTCCTTCGAGCCGGATTCGAACCAGCGCCCTAAGGATGACGACGTTATTTCTACAGTCTTCCGCTCTACTAACTGAGCTATCGAAGGGTTATGCTTAGCAGACATTATCTTCGCTACTGGAACACTAGGTTCATATAGAAAACAGAAAAAGTTTTAAAAAAGTCCTTCGAGCCGGATTCGAACCAGCGACCTAAGTATGACGATGTTAGTTCTACAGTCCTCCGCTTTACCAACTGAGCTATCGAGGGTTTATTCCTACGTGACATTATTTTTGCTATTACTACAGCAAGTTCGAATAGAAAAAAAAAACATTTAAGAAAAGTCCCAGAAGCCGCATTGAACTAGCGGCCTAAGGATGACGATGTTAATTCTACAGTCTCCACTTTACCGACTAAGCTATCGAAGGTTTATAATTACAAGACAGTTTTTTCGCTATTACTACACCAAGTTCATATAGAAAATAAAAAAAAAAAAAAAAAACAGTTCTCCATGCTGGATTCGAACACGCGACTTAAGGATGACGATGTAAGTTCAACAGTATGCTGCTCTACCTACTGAGTTATCGAAGGGTTGTGTCTACGAGAGCTTGTTTTCGCTCTTACTTCACAGGTTCATAAAGAAAACAAAAAAAAAACTAAAAAATAATTCCTTCGAGCCGGATTCGAACCAGCGACCTAAGGATGACGACGTTAATTCTACAGTCCTCTGCTCCACCAACTGAGCTTTCGAAGGGTTATGCCTAGCTGACATTATTTTCGCTATTAGAACACTATGTTCATATAGAAAACAGAAAAAGTTATAAAAAAATCCTTCGAGCCGCATTCGAGCCAACGACCTAAGGATGATGATGTTAGTTTTACAGTTCAACCAAAACATTACGTACATCCGGGCTATAATGAGATGCGCACGCAACGCCGTGGTTCAGTGCATATTTTCTTCGCCGTGAAGTTCGGAAGCAAAATTTTTTGCTTGCTATTTAATCCTCGTCTTTGCCTTTTATTCGTCTCATTCTCGAAGTAGACGTGTTCTACTTTGAGAAATGTTATTGTGTGACGTGTTACACATTCGATATTGGCTTTTAAAGCCCAACTATTCGAGACGTGTCTCGAAGGAAGTTCGACCGGAACCAAGGTACAAACGTGTTTGTACCATCTCTTGTGCTTTTTCTCAAGGCAGACGAGTTCTGCTTCCGACTTTGGCCGTGTTTTTGCTAGCCATGTCGGAGAGTAACGTGTCACACTGATTCAAAATCGTACGGGACGTGTCCGGCCATCAAGCTTCGCTAAACAACGAGCTTGTTATCGATTTGCAAATCACGTGGACGAGACCACGGTTGTTAGTTGGATTTTCATTTAATCTGACTCATCCATTCTCAATTATTTTTAGAGATTGGCAGCAAAAAACCAGTCTGAAGCAGTGGCTTCAACTTCAGTGGCTCAAATATATTTTAAATATATGTTTGCCGAGCTTCTTCAGGAGACAAAAAATGATATCTTCGAGCAAGTCCAATAGTCTCTTGAGCAGATACAATATGCAGAATATGATAACCCAGAAGAATCTGGCTTAGTTTCTCCAGAAGAGGAATATGACACATCCAGTGTGACATAATCTAACCAATCTCTTCTCACTAAACTAGACCAATACACGAGTGACCCCAAGGCCAACAAAGGCCTTGGGAATGGACAGGATTCTAAATCTCTAGCTATCGAGTTTAGCACCATAGAGAAAACGTTCGATGACCTAAACTCGAATTTGGCGGAGATTATAAATGGTCTTCTGACACATAAGTTACCAAAGAAGAAATCAACAGATCTCCAGGGCAAGTACGTCAGGCCTAAGAATTGTACTAATCTGGTATCGCCAAAAATAAACAAGCAGATATGGCATCATTTACGACAGGAGACTAGGAATACTGATTCCTCAATACAGAAAGTTCAAGCTTTGATGTCTGGTTTATATACCTTATTAAAAGTATTTGACAAGTTTAAAGGTGATGAGAGAGACAATCTTACTCATGCATCAGTACTTCTGTTGTCCGCAAATAAAGAATTTAATCTCAAGAGAAGAGATCTCGTTCGCCCAGACTTCAACAAACAATATGCAGCCCTGTGTAACCCATCCACTGTAATTTCGACTTTCTTGTTTGGCGATGAACTTAATAAAGAAGTTGAAGAACTTACTAAGTCGAATAAGTTAAGTGTAAAAGTAACCCCTAAACAGCGCTCAGAGCCTTATAAAGTTCCTACAAGACTAGGTCGTGGCCGAGGAAGGTACAAACAAGAAGGAAGAGGAAAGAACCCAAGATCGGCGACCCCTTTAGGGGTAGGCCGGGGCCAGTCGAGGCCCCAGCAGTACGCCAAAACTCAGCAGTTGAAGACTCAGTAGAGCGCTCATGTTCAAGTAAGGCAAGTGATATACATTATTCTTGTTCTAGTTTAATTATTAATCAGCAACCTTTTAAGGCAAAAGGTTTGAAGGAATATGTCCATGAATGGACTAAAATTACCTCTGATCCATTTGTAGTGGATGCAGTCACCTATTTTCATATTGAGTTTGATAGTATCCCAGTTCCAGCAATCAGTGTCACAAACTCATATTCTTTTTTTAGTGAAATTGAGCAACAAGCTATTGATAATGAAGTAGTAAAATTCTTAAGTAAAGGAATAATCAAGCCTTGTACACATGAGACAGGTGGCATCGTATCCCCAATTTTTATAAGACCTAAAAAAGATGGATCTCATAGAGTAATTTTCAATTTGAAAAGACTCAATGAGTTTGTAACTTACCATCATTTTAAGATGGATACTCTTGAGACTGCTATTAAGCTTATGCGTCCAATGTGTTACATGACTTCTATTGATCCAAAGATGCTTATTATTCTGTCCCAGTAGCTGATGAACACAAACAATTTCTTAAGTTTTGTTGGAGAGATCAAATATATGTTTTCTCTTGCTTGCCTGTGGGATTATCAAGGAGCCCTAGAACTTTCACTGAAATCATGGAACCTGTATTTGCCACTTTAAAAAGTGAATATGGGTATACATGTCTTGGCTATATAGATGATTCATTATATATCGGTGATTCTTATTGTGAGTGCCAAGAAGCAACATTCGATGCCTTAAATCTATTGACTACTTTGGGATATAAAGTTCACCCTGAAAAATCAGTTATTACACCTAAGCAGTCCATTGAATTTTTGGGTTTTATTTTAGATTCTCCTAAAATGACAGTAGAACTGACACTCCAGAAAAGGGAAAAAATTTATAAATTATGACAGTCTTTTCTGGGCTCCTCTAAGCTGTTTTCCATTCGCCAAGTGGCAGCTTTCATCGGTTCCCTTGTATCTAGTTTTCCAGGAGTGGCAACTGGTCCACTACACTATCGGCAATTGGAGATTGATAGGGATTCATACTAATGCCAATCGGCTGGGGTGCAAAAACAGCTGATAATAGAACAACTTCTGGTGTCTGGTCCAAGTCTAAAGCTGATAAACACATAAATGTGTAAGAACTACTAGCAATCAAATTTGCATTACTATCTCTCTTAGAGTCAGACAATAATATTCACCTTAGAAATATGTGTGACAATACAACTGCTGTAGCTTACATTAATGCCATGGGCGGTTGCAAATCTGTGGAATGCAATTCTGTTGCCCAGGAGATTGGGATTGGGCTATCAAAAGAAACATTTGGTTGTCAGCAGCACATATTCCTGGATCAAATAATGTTGGTGCTGATTAGCTAATCACACAATCTTAATTTAGATTTGGAATGGATGCTTTCGTCTAAGGTTTTTCACAGAATTGTAACTTTGTTTGGTGCACCAGAATTAGATCTTTTTGCATCTCGGCTTAATGCTCAGACTGCAGCCTATGTCTCATGGAAACAAGACCCAGTGCCCAAATTTGTAAATGCATTTTCCATTGATTGGTCTGAATATTGTTTTTATGCATTTCCTCTATTTTGTCTTGTCTCTAGATGTGTTCAGAAAATAAATCAGGAACAAGCATCAGGGATTTTGATAGTTCCTCTTTGGACAACTCAACCATACTTCACTGTGGTTTTCCACATGCTAATAGATATTCTAGGAATCATCAAAGGAGATTGTCACAATCTGATTCATCGAGCTCTAAGGAGGGAACATCCTCTTCGCCATCAACTACAATTACTGGTATGCAAATTATCAGGCAACCCTTGCTTAAATCAGAGATTCCGTCAAACATTGTTGACATCATCATGTCTTCCTGGCGAAAAAGCACCAAAAAAAAATACACAGTTTACATCAACAAATGGGTGCAGTTTTGTAGTAAAGAAGAGGTCGACCCCTTGCTTTCCAATGTGAAATGGATTTTGCAATTTCTTCATATTTTGTTGGGAAAAGGTTGGAGCTATTCCGCCCTGAATACTGCTCACTTAGCAACCTCCAACATTGATTTTCGGAATGGTTTGGGCAAGGATACTGACCCTATAGGTCAACACCCACTTGTATGCAGATACCTCAAAGGAATCTTTAATCTGTTCAAGCAAGTTCCCAAGTATAATAGCATTTGGCCTGTGGATAAAGTGTTAGATTATTTGAAGGGCCTTTGGCCTTTAAATAAAATTTCAAGGAAAGAACTCACTCTGAAACTGGCTATGCTAATTGCTAGATGCTAATTGGACATATCTGATCAGTATATGCAAAAGAATGAAGTCTGTTATAACTTTGCTCTGACCGAACACTTAAAGCAGGATAGGCCGGGGAATCTTTTTGGAAATCTTAGACTCTATAAGTAGAGTGTTAGAGAAATTTGTGTTTATGAGACTTTAGAATATTACCTTGAGGTAACCGCGAGTCAGCGGACATCCTCAAAACTTTTGATTTAATATATTCAGCCTTATAGTATAGTGACTTAGTCCACTATTGGACGTTGGATTAAGATCATGCTTACAATAGCGGGTATAGATACTCAAGTGTTTTCAGCTCACAGCACCAGATGTGCTTCAACAAGCAAAGCGGCAGCTTACTCAGTGTGTGCTGATGTTATTATAGCTACGGCAGGATCGAATGAAGAGTCAACGTTCAGAAAATTCTAGTATAAGCCTGTCGCCATAACCAACCAAATGAGTCAAGCTGAGTTGAATTAGTTGTAAACATATATTGCATATTAACTCATTTGCTATTAAACAGATTTGTTGGCAATCTGACATTTTCTGCTCACTGCTTTAAAATCTCATGTTAGCCCGGATTTACGTAATGATTTGGTTGAATTTAAAATTAAACAAGAGTTACCTTGGCAAGTTGAAGTTTAATAATAATTCTGCCAAGTTATTAGTAGTACAGAAGGGAATAAAATGCCCTGGCCCTACCCTCCCTAGAGGGGTTATCGTGTCAATTCCTTCTGTGTGGATTTGTTTGCTGTGACCACAGAATGGCTTTAAAATATTGAACCACGGCGGTGCGTGCACATCTCTTGTTATCCCTTCTTTATTACTAATAATTTGGCAGAATTATTATCAAACTTCAACTTACCAAGGTCAGTCTTGTTTAATTTTAAATTCTCCACTCTACCAACTGAGCTTTCGAAGGGTTATGCCTACGAGACATTATCTTCGCTATTACTACACCAAGTTCGCTGAGAAAACAAAAAAAAAGATTTAAGAAACGCCCTTCGAGCCAGTTTCGAACAAGCTACCTAGGAATGACGACGTTAGTTCTACAGTCCTCCGCTCTACCAACTGAGATGCCGAAGGGTTATGCCTAAGAGACATTATTTTTGCTAATACTACACCAAGTTCTATAGAAAACAAAAAAAAAATTAATAAAATTTCAAGGAGCCGGATTCGAACCAGCGACCTAAGGATGACGACGTTGGTTCAACAGTCCGCCGTTCTATCAACTGAGTCATCGAAAGGTCCCTACATTTTAAAATAAGTCCTCAGAGCCAGATTCGAACCAGCTATTTAACGATGACGACTTTAGTTCTACAGTCCTCCGCCCTACCAACTGAGCTTACGAAAGGTTGTGCCTACGAGAGATTGTTTTTGGTAATACTACATCAAGTTCAAATAGAAAAGAAGAAAACATCAAAAAAAGTCCTTCCAGCCGGATTCGAACCAGCGACCTAAAGATGACGACGTTAATTCTACAGTCCTCCGCCCTACCAACTGATCAATCGAAGGGTTATCCCTACCAGACGTAATTTTCGCTATTAGAATGTTCAGTAAATTCCTATAAGAAACAAAAAAAGATCTATATAAAAAAATCCTTCGAGTCGGATTCAAACCAACGACCTAAGGATAACGATGTTACTTCTACAGTTCTCCACTCTTCCCACTGAGCTTTCGAATGGTTATGCCTACGAGACATTATTTTCGCTATAACTAAACCAAATTCATATAGAAAACAAAAAAAAATTAAGAAAAGTTCTTGGAGCCGGATTCACACCAGCGACCTAAGGATGACAACGTCGTTTCAACAGTCTGCCGCTCTATCAACTGAGTTATCGAAGGGTTGTGCATACAAGAGATTTTTTTCGCTATTACTTCACAGGGTTCGTAAAAAAAAAAAAAAAACATTTAAATAAAATTCCTCCGAGCCGGATTCGAACCAGCGACCTAACAATGACGCCGTTGGTTCTACAGTCCTCCGCTCTACCAACTGAGCTATCAAAGGGTTGTGCCTACGAAAGATTATTTCTGCTAATAGAGTACTACACCAAGTTCATATGGTAAAGAAGAAAACATCTAAAAAAGTCCTTCGAGCCAGATTCGCCCCATCGATTTAAGGATGACGACGTTAATTCTACAGTCCTCCGCTCTACCAACTCATCAAACGAAGGGTTATGCATTCGAGACATTATTTTCACTAAAACTAAACCAAGTTCGTAAAGAAAACAAAAAAAAAATGAAGAAAAATTCTTGCAGCCAGATTCGAACCAGCGACCTAACGATAACGACGTTAGTACTACAGTCCTCCACTCTACCAAATGAGCTATCGAATGGTTGTGCCGACATGAGATTATTTTTGATAATATTACACCTAGTTCATAAAGAAAAGAAGAAAACATCTAAATAAAAAAAGTACTTCGAGCCGGATTCGAACCAGCAGGCTAAGGATGACGACATTAATTCAATAGTCCACCGCTCTACCAACTGAGCTATCGAAGGGTTATGTCTAAGATACATAATTTTTGCTATTAGAACACTAAGTTCCTATACCAAAAAAAAAGGTTTAAAAAAAATCCTGCGAGCCGGATTCGAGCCAAGGAACTAAGAATAACAATGTTAGTTCTAAAGTTCTCCATTATTTCCACTGAGCTTTCGAACGGTTATGACTGCGAGACATTATTTTCGCTATAACGAAACCAAGTTCTTATGGAAAACAAAAAAAAAATTAAGAAAAGTTCTTGCAACCGGATTTGAATCAGCGACCTAACGATGACGACGTTAGTTCTACAGTCCTGCATTCTACCAACTGATGTATCGAAAGAGTGTGCCGACGATAGATTATTATTGCTAATACTACACCAAATTAACATAGAAAAGAAGAAATTATCTAAAAAGGTCCTTCGAGCCGGATTCGAACCAGCGAGCTAAGGATGACGACGTTAATTCTACAGTCCTCCGCTCTACCAACTGAGCTATCGAAGGATTATTCCTACGAGACATAATTTTCGCTATTAGAACACTAAGTTCCTATAGGTAACCATATAGATCGATATAAAAAAAAATCCTGCGAGCCGGATTCGAGCCAACGACGTAAGGATAACGAAGTTAGTTCTACAGTTCTCCATTGTTTCAAATGAGCTGTCGAAGGGTTATGCCTACGAGACATTCATTTCGCTAAAACGAAACCAAATTCTTATGGAAAACACAAAAAAATTAAGAAAAGTTCTTGGAGCAGGATTCGGAACAGCGACGGTAGTTGTACAGTCCTCCGTTCTACCAAATGAGCTATCAAAAGGTTGCGCCTACGAGAGATTACTTTGCTATTACTAACCAAGTTCATAAAGAAAAAAGAAAACATCTATGACAGTCCTTGCAGCCGGATTCGAACCAGCGACCTAAGGATTACGACATTAAATTTACAGTCCTCCGCTCTACCAACTGAGCTATCGAAGGATTATACTTACGAGGTATAATTTTTGTTATTAGATCACTACAAGTTCCTATAAGAAAAAAAGAGATCTAAAAAAATCCTGCCAGCCGGATTCGATCCCACAAACTAAGGACAACGATGTTAGTTCTACAGTTCTCCATTGTTCCCACTGAGCTTTCGAAGGGTTATGCCTACCAGACATTATTTTCGCTATAGCTAAACCAAGTTTTTATAGAAAACAAAAAAAAATTAAGAAAAGTTCTTGCAGCAGGACTCGAACCAGCGACCTAACGACGTTAGTTGAACAGTCCTCCGCTCTAGCAACTGAGCTATCGAAGGGTTGAGCCCAGAAGAGATTATCATTGCTAATACTACACCAAACTAAGATAGAAAATAAGAAAACATCTAAAAAAGTACTTCGAGCCGGATTCGACCCAGCGACCTAAGGATGACGACTTTAATTCTACAGTCCTCCGCTCTACCAACTGAGCTATCGAAGGATTATGCCTACGAGTTACAATTTTTGTTATTAGATCACTACAAGTTCCTATATGAAAAAAAAAGATCTAAAAAATCCTGCCAGCCGGATTCGAGCCAACAAATTAAGGACAACGATGTTAGTTCTACAGTTCTCCATTGTTCCCACTGAGCTTTCGAAAGGTTATGCCTACGAGACACAATTTTCGTTATAACGAAACCAAGTTCTTATGCTTAAAAAAAAAAAATTAAGAAATGTTCTTGGAGCCGGATTCGAACAAGCAAATTAACGATGACGACGTTAATTCTAATGTCCTCTGCTCTACCAACTGAGTT
>JAOBRD020123266.1:0-10114 GCA_027575215.2 Hydrozoanthus sils | reverse complement strand
CCTCCCCTCCCCCTCCCCCCCTCCCCCCCATCAGAAAACACAGTTAAGTTTGGCCCATGGTAGAGAGGCTGAAAATAAAGTGGCAAGATATAAGAAAAGATGGTTAAAACTCGAATAAAGATTTTAAGACATAAATATTCCATTCTTTGTAGCAAACAAATAGCAAATTCTAATCATGTTGTTTCCCAAAATCTGAATCATCTAATTCTCCCCCATCCCATCCCACACCGCAACAAATGGTCACATATTCTAATAGAGCCTAATAAAGTTTGGGTTGTATGACTAAATCTTGAATATATAACTAAATCTTGATCTAGTGCGAAATTTTTAAAGTGGTTCTACTTGTTCTTCACCACTTGTCCAATCCAGTCCAGATATTTTTCATAACCACCATTTATGCTGACGCTGATAATTTCGGGTACTTCGTAAGGGTGATTAGCTTCAAGAAATTTCGTCACCTCGGGAATCAAGTCGACTTTAGTTTTTGTCACCAAAAGGACCTCGGCTTCTTCTTCTACTTTGCCTTTCCACATATATATCGACGTAGTTTGCGGAATAATGTTCACACATGCTGCCAATTGAAATTGAACGAGTTTATGACTCAACGCTTTTGCGACTTTAATATCTGGACAGGTTGTTAAGACCACAGCATATTTTCCAGTGGCAGAGGCTACGGTGGGCTTCTCATCCTTTGACGGCAGCACGTTTATCTTACTGCCTTCCTGTGAGCTGCTAAGCTTCCAGCAAAGAAATACCACAAAAGTATTAACAAGTAACAAGCAATAAGTGATGTATTTTGAAGTGGTTTCCATTTGGCTTTGCGATCGCTCGTAGAAGGCCTGGGTCGAGAGAAAAACATAACATTTGTTTTGTGGCAGCAGGGGGGTTAAATTTATTTTAAATTTTCTTTTACTTTTAGTCTTATAATTCATAACTTCTTGGGTTTTCAGAGGAAACAATAGAAATACTTTTTTCCCAAGTATGAAACTTTTAAATTATTTTCATTTGTAAGTTCCTCAGACCCCCTCCTCCGGACTCCCTTCTGCCCTCCCCGCTGCGTTTGGTTTCACAGTATTCAAGATGGCGGCTTCGATACGGATGAGGAGAACAAAATTATTCTGGAATCAGTCTTCGTTATGGTTTTTTCAGAGGAGTTGCAATTATAATTCCCCATTTGTGGTCACATATCATAGAACATTCGCATATTCGCAGCGCTGTTTGAAAGAAATTCCTGTTAATTCAGAAAACCAAAAGAGGCCAAGAGAAGGTTCTGGAGAGACACGACTACAGAAATTCCGAAATATTCTAAGAACTTTTATTTCTGGGAGTCGTTTGCTTGGTCAAGATGTCAGAAGAATGGTGCAGATTCGGAGAAAGTTGAAGGAATGTAACTACGACTGGAACGCTCTCTCATCAGAGGAAATACTTCTTTTAAATCAGGTTGGTGTTTATGTAATTACTTCACGTCGAGTAATTTAGCCGTCACGTCAGTCACTAAGGTTTCACAACTTAAGAGCAAAACAATATTTTTGTGTCTGTCGGATTTTCTTCAATTAATATTCGGCTTTGTCATTTTTGTTTTGAGAGCTTTTTTAATGATGCATTCGCTCAGTGGCCTATGGCTGTCACCTATAGCTAGAGATCATGATCGGTGACTTCCCTTCGATATACATCGAACAGTACGACAATAGCATTGTTAGTATATGAAAATAGAAAACAGTCCTCCTATTAGCTATTACCATTAACTTTTGTTGCAGGTAAAATGCTCTTATGCTCTCACAGTTAAGAATTAATTAAATGCAATATTTGTATAAATTTTAAATTTATATATATCTAAAAATTGACTTTCAGTGTAAATTTGGATTTTTTGTCGTACGTTTGCAATCACAATAATTAAAATAATTAAGTTCAATAAATACGAATTTTCATGACATTAACTGCTGAAATATTGTTTAAACAGGTGATCCGGAACAATATTATTTTCATTCCGGGTTTAAAGAACCCTAGAAAAGCCCTGGAAAAATGAAAAAAAACAGCCCAGGAAAACCCTGGATTTTTGAAATTCTAAAGGTGTACCAACCCTGTTCAAAAATGTTTTTCGTGTATGCGAAGGCTAGTTATTTGTTTTGGCATACATAAATAACATTTTTGCTGCCAGAGCTATTGCTCTGGCAGCAGTTTCTAATCTGGCAGAAAAACTCGATATTTACTTCTGGTTTTCCATCTATTTTCCACATATGGTTGGTTTGGCCTCTCGAAGCCAATCAGGGAAGTGAATTCATGGCTTTTTGCTTCTGGTATTTGTGGTATCCATATATGGTTGGTTTGACCACTGTAGACCAATCAACTTCTGCAGAAAGTTTGTTTGTTGGTTTCTTTGTCGGATAGTTGATTTGCTGAATGAAGTTTGAGTGTGTGCAGTTTATGTGAGTGGTCTTTGAAAGAAAGGTTAAATAATGTATGAATAATGCATCAAATTCACAGCAAGGTAGCATTCATCAAACATCTAACAGCTTTAACAAGTTTTTGAAAGGAAGGGAGTGTGCTTTTATCATGATGGCTCTTTCTTCTTTATAATGCAACCAAAGCATCACTGCAACTCGCGAACACAATTAGTCATTAATTTAAACAATTTAGTACCTGGTAGGGGTAATTTACCTATGCACACCTCAATCATCTGACAGCACTTCATTCTTTTTAAGAACTACTTGTTTAAAACTATAGTAACTGCTTAGTACTTACAGTTTTAAAACCACTCTGAAAAAGACAGCAGTTGAACATTTTTCCACAATGCAATGCAGACTTAACACCACTAAAAGAGAGAGAGGAATTATGATTAATTATTCATAAGGCCATAAGGAAGACTATAGTCTTGACTGTAATAGACTGATCAAAAAAAAGTTTTTATTAACTATATTATATCATAATGATAATAATATTAATTATTAATGAATTTATTAATATTACTCAATAAATTAGCCAACAAGTTGGCCTCTTCCTTTCTTGCTTCAAAAGGGGTAGCAACAGCTACCAACATTTCTATACTATGTCAACAGTCCCGAAAAGATTTTCTCCATGATCTTCGCTTTCCATAAATAAAATAATACAGCCTTTAGCATTAATTCTCTACTTGGCTGGTGCAAATCTTTCTCATTGTTATAAAATTCTTTTATATCATCTTTCAGTCATTTCATTTGTTGGCAGCACAGTGGCCGAGCGGTTAGCGTGTTCAACCCATAATCCTAAGATCGTGAGTTTGAACCACGGCCAGACCACTGTGTTGTGTCCTTGAACAAGACACTTTACCCAACTTTGTTCCAGCCAACTCAGCTGTATAAATAAGTACCAGTTCTGCTGGGAGCTAACCTACGATAGATTAGTGTCCTGTCCAGGGGGTGTCAAAGACTCTCATCTGCTTAACACTACAGAAACTGGTGATATGTGCCAGCCTAATGGGCCAGTAGGCTTGAGAAAGGATTTAGTTTATTTTCAGTCATTTCACCCCTCCTCTAAACAGCCAATCACCACTGGTATAACTTTCTTGATTTTATATTCATCCTGTGTCTCTCATAATTCATAACAAAGCTATAGGTATTTTCTTAATATCTTATTTTCTTGTTTTTCACCCTTGTTGAACTCATAAAACTTCTTTCTTTCCGGTGTCTTTAAGCATCAAATCTGGTCTTGTTGCTGCTGTAATTGTTTTCATCTGGTGTTCCTGATCCCAGTTTTTTTTCTCCATTTCCCATTGTTTCCTTTCTCCTAACTCTCTATACCACTTTGTTCTTGTTGGTAACATTCCATTATGATTTATCGATCACCCACTGCACCATCAGTACTTTCAATGCATTGTCATGTCTTATTTCATATTCCGATCCTGCCAGCTATTTGCATCCTGCCAAAAAGCATTGGACTGTCTCTCTGAATTCCCCACACAATCTACATTTGGCTTGGTTCTGTAGTTCTTTAATTTACTTCCATGTTTTTATTCAATAATCTGTTCATGCAATGTTAATTTTGATGCTGTTTTTCTTGGTTTTGTGAACATTGCATTTCAGCCATCCATAATCATCCTTTTGAAATTCCCATTGGTATTTCACTCTGCAGTCTTTTTCCCTGAAACCTTCAAACTTCTTCCTAATTTGCCCTTCCTTTATGATATTCATAAGCTTTCTCCATGCTACTCTCCGATCCACATAGGTTCTATTTTTGATTCTAATGTCTCCAGCATTTTAAAGTGCCTATGGCTTGATCAAATTATAAAAGTGAAAACAACGAAAGTTTATTTTGCTGGAGTGAGTCCGTTCACACTTCGTCTAATAAGCCTGTGGCTCAAAAAGTCATTTTATTATAATTCTGATTTATAGGAATACACCTAACTTGTACTAAGTAAAACATGAAACTGTTTTTACAGACCAGAAAAGACTTGATCAAAACCTTACCTGCAGTTGTTGTGTTTTTTACTGTCCCATTCTTTGGATATGCTGCTCCAGTGATTGCGTGAGTAAAATGTTGCCCTTAAATTTGAATTCTTAGGATAAATTACCCTTTATCAAATATTTATTTATTAAGGTGAGCCTTGTAGCCTATTGGACAAGCCCATAAACCTTTTTCAAAAATGGCTTTCAGACCTGATTAGGATTGAGATGTGTATGTATTAAAGTGAGATCATAAAGGCCTTTGAGTAAACAAAGTCTATAGTACTCTGCTCGATGATGATCTTTTATGTCAGTCACTCACCACACTTAAAGATGCCTGGTAAGAACCTCAAATTGGTGAGGTAGATGACTTTGACACATATGATTGTGCAGAGAAGACTTTTGCCACTATTGAGGCCTTTATGCAGTGGTTCAATAGAAACTAGCAGCTACCAATGATTTATTGCCATCTACTGAGCCTCCAACCGCTCACCATTCTGTAGTTGTAGGTGAAGATTTTACAGTATGAAGATTAGTTGCGATTGTTTCAATACAAATAATTGTGCCGTTTGGCTTTGTAAGCCCTTTTGTCAGTAATCTGAAATTTAAGGGTTTTTTTAAAATTTGAAACTTTCAAATTAAAGCATGCATCGTGCCATCAAATTTTGGTTCACTTTAAATACTCGACACACGTTCGAGAAGGGACATCTGGACTTGTGCGCTGTTCTATGTATTGCCTCACTTTGAAGTGGAAATAACAAGAGAATATCCCCAGACCCCCTTAATGACTTTAGGGCCTTTGGCCTTGCAAGCTCTGTAACCGCCTACTTTTTGCTTTCGGCTACATACTCCCAAAATTAATAAAAGTACTGTTTATGACCTCACTTTCATGCACTTGTTCCCAGTCCTAATCAGGTTTGACAACCATTTAAGATAGGGGTCAATATCTTTGGTTTCTGAAGTGCTAATCAAATCAAAATTTTTTGCCTCTAGACTTACCAGCACTTAAATACACTGGCCACTTAAAAAGCAACTGTTCTTGTTTCTTTTATAAGGTTGCAATATGTGAGGGTACACCCAAAAAGTTCAAAATGTTTTGTGCATTGGTAAATTCTCCCAACTTGAATCCATACTTTTTGCACAACAAGTTTTTGGAAAATGTGTTTTCATTTTTAGTGGTGTGGTTTGTTTGATTGGCGATTCCAGTTTTGTCATTTATCCAAGATTCTACATGCGGCCTTCAGTATAATGTCATTTTCTACATTTGCCTCATTAACAAAAGTCAATTTTCAACACTTAGGCGAAATGAGTCCAAAATTTGATAGAGTATCGTGAAGTGAATAATCATTGAAAGTTATAGCTTTATACACAGAATAATTTGAGAGAAACATGGCTTGTTAAATTACTAAAATTGTATGGCAGGGTGGCAAGAGTTGCCTCAACTCTACACAATAACTAAAGATTTTGGAGTTTTAAAAGGTTCATTTCTCTGAAAGTATCCATGGCAAATATATCAAGCTAAAGCTTTGACTAATTACTAACTGCTTTGCTCTCTATCAAATTCTTAACTTATTTTGTTTGAGTTTGGAAGTTGGATTTATGCTCCTGAGAAAAAAAAAACTTTTCTAGTTAAAGCAGGGTTGTATGGTAAAAGACTACTTAAGGTTTTTTAAGAAACCACCAGCCAGGTACTACAAACAGAGTACAGACAGGTACTGGTACCTGGATCCTGGCTATTAATTAGTCCCTGTGATTGAGGCTAAAAAGTTTTATGTAATTATTGTACTTTTCAGATTCTTGTATCCCAAGCATCTTTTGTCACATCACTACTGGCAACCTCATCAGGCAGAGAAATTCACAACAGCAGATGCTCGCAAGCGAAAACTGTATTACTTGTCATTAGTCAGAGAAGTGGGCAGGTCTGTGCTTGATCAAAAGAAGAACAGTGAAAGGAAAGAATTACTGCATGTCTGTGGAAAGGCAAGTAATTAAGTTTATTGTTTAATTTCATCAACTCTCTCTCTCTCTCTCTCTCTCTCTCTCTCTCTCTCTTGGTTATAAAAAAAGAACTTATCACTCAAAGATTTTCTGATAAAGATAAAAAGAAAAAAGGGGGTGGTGGGGGGTCCTTATAAGCCTTGGGGTTTGGAGAAAAAATCAAAAATTAATAAGGGTCCCTGGACATTTATTTGGCACCTGAGAGTACAGTAAAGCAATCAAGATCAAATTTGCAAGTCTGCTGGTCCAAGAGGTTAAAAACGTTGTCCAAGTGCTCTCCCAAAAGATATATAGGGGTGTGCGTCCCTCTTCCCAAAACCCTTACCCTATTTGTGACCAAACTCTGCGATTTTCCCTTTTATTCCCTACCGTACTTATGACCAAAATGGTGGCAAAATGGCCAAAAGCTACCCAGTTTATGAGAAAAACATCTGAAAGCTATACCCTTTGGGGCTGCACATACCTATATAGCCTATATAAGGAAGTACCCCCCCCCTGGGTATTGTACAATGATGGTACTGTTTCCATCATGTGTTGGCAGTCTCGCAACCAAAACATGGCCAGTTGACATTGTTATGGGGTGCATGTTCTTCACCTTTAAGGTTTGTAACTCTAAGTTTCTATCCTTTGACCATTTATTTTGTACTTTTATTCCAGGCAATTAACAAGGGTCACCCAACTAATGATGAGATGCTGAAAAGCTTAGAGTTCTTTTCCAGTAATTCACTGTCATTAGACCAACTTCCAAAATATCACTTGGTAAGAGCTAATTACTGAGCACCATTTTTCTCAATAAAGTTAGACACACTTCCTCAACACTTTTTGTGGCTACTGCCTTCTGGGAAGGCTGTAGCGACAATGCCATCGTGCAGGTTCCGAACGTAAGTAAGGGCATAAATCCACGTGATTCAGAAAAACACTTTTTGGCCAATCACCAGATATTGTTTGCACGTCGTATAATATCGTTTAGCCGGATATGATCGCCGACTTCTAATTCTCGATCAGTCGTCATCCACGTGGTACAGTTGTTAACCTTTGTCTACGCTCCGAGTAGAAATTGAATTTTATCCCACTTTGGTTCAACAATCATTCAAGCACAGTTATCAGCATTTATGGGGAACTTTTTGATAAAGAATTGTTCCATTTTGCTTCGAGAATTAAGTACAGCTACTAGTTGTTAGCGATCTTTGAAAGCGCTTGACCTTCTTGACATTCAGAATTTGAACTTGTTTACCGCATACATTTTTGCACATTTCTAACTTCTCGATTCTTGCAGTTTTATTTTTTTAAGTCCGTTATAGAGAGAAGGAGCCATGTCAGTAGGGGATTTGCAGCAAATTTACTGCAATACAATTCGGTTGCTCGCACAGCTCACAACTAAATTGTCGTTCAATCTCTGCAAACGACTTTCTGTATTCACCTGCTCTTCTTGTCAAGTTAATTTATAGCTCTTGTGAAAGACAAGGCAAAACGTGAATATGTCTAAATTTACATTCAACAGAAAACGGAGAGAAACTGTATGCTGCGAAATTTTTTGAAAATTAAAATCTGTTTACGCAGTTTTATAAGCTCGCTTGGTATTTAGCGGTGTTGACAGCAGGCGAGTTGCAATGTGCTACAATTTAATTATTTACGTTTGAAGTTTTTTTACGTTTGTTCTTATTATAAACTGTTTGGATAATTTAAGCCTCTTTGTTCTTACAAAATGTTCTTACAATAAAAATGAATGCGTATTAATTAACTGTTTCGAGGGAACCAAAAATTCCCTTCAAACAGTGAATAATAAGTTTTTTTGAGCTGTATAAACTATAAACCTGATATTCTTTTATAGAATACTGAAAGCATCAAACAAATACAGTGCTGCAATATTATATTCTAAGTATTAAAAGCAGTAGCCACATGCAGTCGTTGACTGCCTATATTTTTGCAGAGCTATGAAGCCTTAAGCTTAAATGTTGCCCAAAAAATGAACATATAAGACAAGAGTGGAGCTGAGCTGGCGTATATTAAACTTTTAGGACAATTTTTCAGCCAGGGCTAGAGTTCAGCTAGAGTTGATTGAGGAGGCTCATTTGCGTTATAATCAAATGATAATTTTCTACACAAAATGGTGGTCGGATGCACATACTGGAAAATCGTATTAAAAAATTGCTTTTAAACAAACATGTAACGTTCTTAAACTAGCCAAACAAAGAACAGTTCAACAGCTCAAACTTTGTTAGAAATGCAAACAGATATTGCAGGGAAGTATATAACACTTTTTAATCTAAATAGCAAGGTCTTTATTTGGAAATCTCAGACCAAGGGCTTGACATGTATACGAACTGAGTATAACAAGTATATTCAACAGTATTCATGCGAAACTTTTGGTAATTATAAACACACAAAACACTGATAAAGTTGTTTTCACTATCTTCCAAGCAACAAATTAAGCGTTGACTTTTAAGTCCCTTAAGCCTCAACCAGTTTATCTGGGCCCAGTTCCACAAAACCTCAATTAACTTAACCCAGAGTTAACTATTAACAAAACCTATTGGTTGTCATGGTAATTAACCCTGGGTTAGCACTAATCGGGTTTAGAGGAACCAGGCCCAGCTTCCTTGGAACTTCTCCTTATAAAAGTCAATACGGGTTTTAATTGGAAGAATTTAGCAACATATACGTAAGTTTGTGATATATTTTTGGGCTTAAAAGTTTAAATCAAGGCTACAACATGACACGGCTTGTGTACAAGTGAAAGCTAGCTCCAAACTTTTGTAAAGAACCTTGGGGGGTGCATGGTTTAAACGCTTTGCTAACAGTTTCCTTGTACAAGGATTTTAGATTTTAGTCTGCATATCTGTACAGTAGAAAGTTGAACTCAGCTTTTTGCAAAATTATGTTCCAGAAAAAACTAAGCAGAGCTCTGCTTGTGTCACCTCCCTGGATGCCTGGTTTTGTTTTGCGAGCACAGATCCGTCACTACCTTAACAACATAAAGAATGAGGATGCTGCAATGAAGAGAGATGGAGTTTGTCAGCTAAATGAGAATGACCTTAAGAAGGTACAGTGTAATAAAATCTTTTCTTAATGTCCTAATAGTGTTCAGAGAAGAAGACAAAGAAAGTAATATTACAAAATAAAGTTTTTTTTGAGAATTTTTATATATCAAGAGGAGGCACTTATACATTCGATTTGTGAAAGATTTCAGCAGCTTTCTCAATTATATTACACAATGATGGCAGAGGCTCGTTTTTACAATTGACAGAAGTACAGTGTTCATTCGAAAACATACATAACAGCTACATAACAGTGGTGTATACCAGGCTGAGAAAGGTATGCATCTCCAAACAAGATGGAAAGGAAGTTCCTTGAAATAACAAAGTCTCAAATCTCTCACCTTAACAAAGAAAATTACACCCATCTACATAACAAAGGGAGAGAGCACACAACTCTACAAACTATGGCAAAGGCATCTCTCTTCTTAAAAAAGGAAGGGACATCTCTACACAGTAAATTACACCAATCTACGTAACAAAGGAAGAGGCATTTCTCTACACAGTAAAGAAAGGGGCTTCTCTCTACATAACAAAGGAAGGGGCATCTCTTTACACACAAAGGAAGGGGCATCTCTCTACAAAACAAAGGAAGAGGCATCTCTCTACATAACAAAGGAAGGGGCATCTCTTTACATAACAAAGGAAGGGGCATCTCTCTAC
>JAOBRD020123159.1:0-10115 GCA_027575215.2 Hydrozoanthus sils | reverse complement strand
ACTACTACTACTACTACTACTACTACTACTACTACTACTACTACTACTACTACTACTACTATACTAAGTACTACTACCACTACTACCACTACTACCACTACTGGCTTGAAAACTTTTAAGAAAATATTGCCTAAGCTACCGCAAATAAGATTGCTTTGTAATTTCTCATGGAACTGAGGTAACTGTTGGCCTTTTTTTAAAGGCAAACTTTCTGTTAAGGTTGAGTAGTATTATCTCTCGATTCGCGACAGTTCAAATTTCACGATGGCAGATGACGTGTAAAGTGCATGTAAGGAGAATTTGGATGTTGATTATGTTACGCGTCTCTTTGCTCTATCTATTTGTTTGCTTGTTATTTTATAAAAGCAAAAAAATGCATTTCCGTACCCCAGTAATTTTTTAATGCACTCGGGGGAACCGCGGACGGCTCGTGACTTTCAAGTTTTTATATCAATTCTTCCAACAACCCCCCATCGTGCGTTAAAAAATTACAGGGGCACGGAAAATGGGTTTTATTACTTAAACCAAACACAACTGGCGCGGCGTTTTTAAAGGAAAAATTTCTTTGGAAAATGGTTAATTTAGTTCAAATGCCTTTCCCATCCCCGAGTTTTTTTATAAAAACGTTGTATTGTCATTAAACTTTTTTAACAAGTGATAATCTCACCACAGACATCGATGAGTGCGCACAAGAATTGGATGATTGCGACATTAACCATGGAAAATGCACCAATATACCAGGGTCTTACATCTGCACGTGTGTACTCGGATACCGGGGGAATGGGACACACTGCGTCCGTAAGTTCTTACTAAAATTCTTATTTCGCGCTATCTGTTCAGTTTCGCAGCCTTGATATTATTCTAGTACATTCTTCACTTGTGTAACGGTCATTTATACTCCATCTGCAATACTACTGGATTCGCACTGACGATGGCATGCGAAACGCCGAAACTTATCAATGTTATTAAAATTATTTGTTATTTGGTTATACATCAAGTGTTGATCTCTAAACTTGGAGTTAGATGATGGAACATGAGCATATTTCGAATATAAGCAATTTATTCTTTCAAACTATATATGCTAATAGATGCGTTGAATAGACAGTGAGCTAATTCAAAGGCATAGACCAAATCGGTCTAAAAAATTAAAAATAAGGTTTTCAATATTATTTAGCTAGCACAGTACCACATCAGTTCTTTGATGATGTTCAAAGTCTCTGGAAATTTGTCTTGACAAAATTATTTAACGCATTATTTGATATTATAAAATAAAACCAGTGAATGTTCAAGAATTAAATCTTTTAATGGAAAAAGAACAGTTGAAATATTGAACGTTTCGGCCATAACCAATGCCTTCATCAGCTAATGCTAGAGGTCACGTGAGCTGGACAGATCACGTGACAGGCGACAAGGAAAGCGCCTCAGTACCCGGTCCCACGTGTGGGACAAACTGAAACGGAGCCCCCATTTGCGGTTGAGTGAAGGCTGCTCCACTCTTTCCCATATGGTCTCCTTTATGTCTCGTTGGACCAAGTCCTCTTCACGATTTCGCGTTGTTGAAAAAGTGACGGGTTTTCTTACAGTGTAAATATACCGCAGAAGTCTGTGTCTCATTGGATCCCTGGTGACGATGCTGATCCAGACGGGTACGCAGGGATTGTTTGGTTTCGCCAACATAGCTGGCTGCACATCCCTAGGAACCACACGGGATCCCACAAACTAAATTTGATAACTTCTCTCTAGGCATCTTGTCTTTGACCTTAAATGACCAGTTTGGATCTTAATATGCCAATCGGTTTAAACGTAGTCGAGATATTATGTGACTTGAGAGCGTTCTTAATTCTTTCCGCAACACCAGCAACATACGGGATCTTAGCTACTGCCTTCTCTCGACAGCCGTTGCTCCCCTCTGTACCAGGTTTCTTTCCCTTCTTTGCTGCTTTGAGTAATGCCCATTTTGGGTATCCACAGCCACGCAAAGCTGTGAATCTCGCGCGCTGGTTGGTCGAGAACGTTAGAAAACCATGTCTGTAAGAGAGTGCCTAGACCCGCTTTTCATGTGTATGTACTTTTTTATTTACACTCGGGGAATGTTGGTCGAACTGAAATATAAAAAGTATGTAGACACGGAAAATGCGTTAGTGGTTCATTATAACTAATTCAAAGGTTATTCGATATTTAATTGTTTAACAAATTATTTATAAGTTATTTTAATAATTATTAAAATAAATTATTCAGTTTTTCGAATCGTCTGTGTTTAATTTTAATTTCTTGCTCATCAGGTCTTGACAGAGTGTATAAAATTGATCTTCGGCTTTCTTCGACAACCTTTAGAGATGAGTTTTGGGACAACAGTAGTGTCGTGTACACGAATCTTCAGAGTAAAATTGAAAAGAATGTGAGTTTTATTGTGCCAACTCATGATTTAGCTTCATTCTTTGTTATCATGACAATTCATGCGAGAAAAAAAATTCCGTTGGCAATTTCCGAAATACGCTCCACTGCGCACAAACAATACCTTCAAGTCAAGATTAAATGCTAAGAAATACAATAAATGCTTGAAAAAAGAGCACCTAGCCTCGACTTGAAAGGGTTTTTTTGTGCGCAGTGGAGCGTAACTCGGTAAATGGCCTATTACATAACACCTCCGTAACAAAATTTGAACGAGGCAAATCAAAAAGAGAAAGTCTGACAGTCTCTTACCAAGCACTCTTGTACTTGCTCAAGTCCTTTTCAAAATTCCAAAGTCTTTTCCTACCTAGCATGCAGCGTATTAGAATGTGGTTCCTTAATCGATACACGATCGAGCCATCTTTTTATTTGCTCTTTTTGAAATTATTTAATGCACATTGGACTAATTGTCATTGATGTTTTGTGCAATGTAGATTCAATAAACCTAATTTTTTTGGCTTTCCTTACAAGGTACGTGAGCTTTATAAAGGAGACAGTCACTTCAAGTATGTTAAAGTTCTGCGTTATCACAACAGGTAAATCAGTCTACACTATAAACGGTCACACTACTTACTTATTATTCTATTTGACTGTATTTATGTTAATGGCTTTTGGATGTAACTCTTTTTCATAAAACCACGTTTATTTCCTTTTGTGCATGAGAACGAAATCTGACGTCAGACGACTTACAGTTAACTAAAAGACGGCACACGCTGAATTTTTAGGCTTAAATTGTAAAAAAGGGAACCGCATGAGTCTTTACATTATAGTAACAACGGTTAGTTGTTTTTCTGTCATTGCCAGACTTAACATGTATAACTTATTTGTGAAAAAAAATATTTAACAATCTTTAAGATTGATAAAGGCTAATTTGTATGTAGTTAAAAGTTTTAAAAACTCTAATGTCTTGGACCAAAGTCATCGTTAGAATTTAATCACAGTTTAGCCTTTATCAATTGACTGTTTTCACGCTAGCGTGGCAAAAAGATTTTATATTCAGTTTATAGGGAAAACGAGCAGCGATTCATTTTCAGGACATAAATATTAGTCAAGCTACAAAGTTTCGTAAAGATTGGCCGCAACTTGAGATTCGCCGGGAGGTTTCAAACTGGATAACTTTCCAGTGAAAAGTATAGTAGACAGGCATCGGTGCCTGTCCAGCCTCGTTTCCATTTTTTCCATGCATTCCTCTGTAGAAATAAGGACAGATGATCAATTTTCAAAATCTATACCTACATTAGTTTTTGGAGAGTGTTTACGAAACTTTTCAATTTTGCAAATAGTGAAGCGCTGAATTTGGTGCTGGTCTCTGTTTCTTTTCTCAGATATAGTTGCTATATTTTTGTGTTAAAAAGTTCTATTTTACTTATTAGAAGTTTAGCGATTTCAATGATAATCTAGATGGAGGCAAACGTATCATTTTTTCGCATCATCTTCCTGCTGCTTGTGGGTACATTTTAGATGATTTTAAAAATAAGTTGCAACTTGAATTAAAAGATAAACCGTGTATGGAAATCAGAATCATAGAAGGAGTATCACTACTCGAATTTCGACATTCTTTTCTTTCTTTCCAAACCTCAATTCGATTTTTGATTTCTCTACAGTGAAGGAAAAACATTAACAGAGTTCAAGATTGTGTTTAGCCCAGAACCAACCTTACCAAAAAAGGCAATCGAGCTGGCAGTCAAGAGGAGGTTAATTGGATATGTTCGTGTTGAGATTGACGCCTTTCATACCATAGAGATAACCGGTAAGTTTTAACATTAAACTTAGATATTTGAAGACTTGAATGACCAGTTTATGGCCAGTTACAGTCGCCTAAGATGGTTGGGTGCTCTGATGTTAGATATGCAGAGCGCTTAGGCGGAGTTGAATTCATCAAATACTTGTGCTGAGCGGCAATGTTAGTAAGTTTCAGGTTCGGATCATTCTTGGAAAAAAGTAGTAAGAGAAGGTTTGGATACCACTGCTTATTCGTCTGTATTTTGAGGGATTAATATTTGTTGGTCTGGGGTTCTCCTAGACACAGGAGGGGACACACTAATGGATTACAAAGTAGAGAACAGGAATTTCCCAAAGTTCGTCTTTCTTCTTAAAGTCCTTTACAAATTCCACCATCACCACCACCAATGAATAAAAAAGGATTGGAACAAAACTTCGAAAATCCTTTGTTCTGTTTTACGCAATGTGTTCAGCGGTTTCCTGGGAACATTGTTTGCTCTTGATGTAAGATTTTTTTTTACTTTTGCACCATTCGGAAAAATGATGTCCGACCATAGTTTTCCGACCAATGCTTATTACATCAATTTTAAAATTCTTCCAATGCACGAGTATTAAGATTTCGCTAGTTCCCTCTTCATTCATGTGTATTGCATTTATAAATCTTATCTATTTTGTACATTCTATAGAGCCCGAAGACTGTCCATTAAAATGCGCTGCTCCATCTTATTGCACAAGAAACGGAACGTCTTTCGACTGTATTTGTCATCGAGGTTACGCTGGTAACGGAAGACAGTGCTTAGGTAAGCATATAATTTATTTCTTTGAGAAAAAATGTGGCACATTGAATAACGAAAGCCTCCTATTGCTTGCTACTTGACTCCCTCAGGTTTGCTTACTATATATATTCCATGCTTTACACAATGATAAACTGAAAGAAAATTTTTTGCGTGTTTATTTTCCTTTAAATATAGACTTAGATGAGTGTTCAGTTAAGAATGGAGGCTGTGAACACCAATGTATAAACACCCCTGCGGGTAGCTATCGCTGTCGGTGTAACACCGGATTCGTTCTTGACACTGACATCAGACACTGCAAAGGTTGGTACATTTATACAGTCCAGGTTCTTGTTATACCTTAGTGGATCAAAGGGAGATCTATACAAGGTTATGCAAATTAATTCTCTTTTTGGTGTAACTTTTATCAATCGTACGCGTAGTGTAGCCCAGTTTACTCTTTTATACAGTTGGGTCAGTTAGAAATGCCGGTTTAAGTGTCGTGCTTAGAAAATCTGCGTTTATTGGAATCGGATAACTAACGACCAATAGTTACGAGACTATATTTATCAATCATCACTTGCTTTCCCTTTTTAGGCTGCAATCAGCAAGGTTTCACGCTCACCCAGATTGTTCTAGATCAATAGCTTAGAAGTTTTTGCTCTTGTCAGCTTTAATCACTTTTTTGGTTTCAAGCGTTTTTGGAGACACTGATGGAAATGGGAAATGTCTCTGAAACTGCTAACAGAAACCATAACCTTTTAAACCAGACCAGCGCAACAAGAACTAGCTATTGTTGTACGGACGGTGTAAATATGGTCGGTCAAATCCAGTTGGCCAGAGATCATTAAATATCTTTTGCTAGATGCCTTCTAACTCCACCATAGCATTCAGCTTAAAATTTCTAAGCTAACTCATTGAACACCTTAGGTATCTCTCAAAGTCACTGCTTTGAAGGGCTGTTAGTATGGCTGACTCTTTGATTTGTAGCTCCTTCAGGCGACACGGCGTACTGCTCTGCAGAATGGAGCCAAGATATATCGTGGAAACACACTGTTGCAGGCAGCGAGGATTCTCAAAACTGTCCCCAACCAACACACAGTGGTAAGTCACGTCTCTTTTTTTATTGTTTTCCTGCTAATGAGTTGTAGATTAGGTACTAGTTTATCCAATATCCAGCATCAATTGGCCAAACTACGGAAGCATTTACTTTTCCATATTTTATGATTTGTGAAAATGTTGGAAGTTCTCGTGTCGAAAAGCAGGAACAGAATTATAAATTGTTTTATACCAAAACAAGAGATAAGCATTGAAAAGAATATATATAAGGAAAATATCAAATTTTCTCACACAAGAAGGAAAAAGACACCCTTTGTAGATGTAATAGAATCAAGAGGAACTAGTTGAAATTTTTTTGAAAGGAGATAGCAATATTTCGCTTTTAGGGTATATGTAGCATTTGTCCAAAACTTAATTGGTTAAAACCATTAACTACTATTGCATGGTGTCTCGTTAAATTTACCACAGGTGTCGCTCATCGAAGATGCATGTCAGGCATCAGAGGAGGTGTTTGGGACGTTCCAAACCTCGTAACATGCGTGAGCAAACAACTTGTTAAACTCAGAAGCAAAGTACGTTTCATCTTAGATTAAAGTGTCGTTTTTTAAGCACGAAAACATTGAAATTTGATGAGCTTGTTTGAACCTATTTTCATCTATTCTACGTGTACGTGTTTTTGCATGTATATATACCATAGGCGGGGGGGCCGGGGATACTGCCCCCCACCCCCAATAATTTGGTGGGGGGGGGCAGCCCCCCCCAAATAATTTCTTGGTTAACCACAACTTTTGAATAGGAGTTTCAGATCTTATAACAAACTACTAAAATTCTCACTGTGCTCCCCCCCCAATATTTTTTTGCTTCCGCCACAGATGTATAAATGTTTTTGCTGTGTTAAGAAAAAATTTTAAATGCCTTTGGTTTGCCATTACTGTGTAGTATTTTTAAAAACAATTTAACAGTTAACCATTTATAAAGAAGCATGCATGCATACAAAAAGATATACGAAACAAAACATGTTGCCACCTACATGTCTACTAGTTCGGTAAGGAAATCACTACATCACCACGATAACAATCTTAGCAGCATAGATATCTTAGAGGTTGGTTGATCTTAACATAAGTTTTCCTGGCCAGCTTTTCTGTTTAAGAGGTGTAATCTGACTCCAATTAAGGGTTTTTCTTGGGGTACTCCGATTTTCCTCCCTCAACAAAATCGACACCCAGCTAATTATTTATGGCTGTGGTGCTGTTCTCCGAGGTCGTACAAGGGCCGTATTGTACGTGGCAGCAATTGCACCATTACATGCTTTCGCTCCGAACGTTGATTCGTTGGGCTGCTGCCATTCAGTCCACGACTGCAAGAGAGCGAATAGATCGCTGCGTATTATCATTGTTATTATTATATTTAGGTTGTTTTGAAAATCCTATAACTCCAAAGCATGCTTCTCTACTTAAAGATATTTGTTTTGTTGTTTTTTTTTCAGATGGACAGCTTGAAACTTGCTGAGAATCTCACGCTATCAGCTGTCTTTGAAATAACATCCGAACTAAAGCACGTTACAAACCCTGAAAATGAAAAAATTTATGCTGGTGACATTTACGTTGCAATTGATTTTGTTGACGATGTTTTGCAAATGACCAACACAAGTTTGCAGAACATGACGAGCCAAAATATCACTGATTTGTCACAGGTAACTCTGTTTACAATCTCCAAGTTTCCTAATACAATCCATTACATTCAGGATTAGAAAAGTTTAGATAGAGTTGGTCTAAGAAATTGATAAGTTAACGAATAGTTACTAGCTTTTAAGACGTCTTAAAAAGATTGACAGAATGATTAATAGGATGTTAAAAATTGATAAGAAAACCTTTCGAAATGTTGTGATAAAAAAAGTGATTGACCACTTGTCTTTAATAACCTGACTCCTCAGTGCTGCAAAATGATTTTTGATGTAACCATTGAAGGTTACTTAAAACGTATGAATAGCATAGCATTAAAAGAATGATAAAAAAAAAATTTGAATTCAATTTGCTCGAACAGGACGCTGCTGGTGTCCTTGACAATCTATTGGACAGTCGTACCCACGAAGCGTGGAATGGAATGCCAGAGGTAATTATATGGTGTAGTTATTGAACGTTTTTTTTTTCGAAATGCTTAGCGGAGTAACCTGACCCTTGGAGCTTTGAAAACAGTTATATTTATCATCGTTTCAGTGTTGTGTGAATCTAAAAGGAAATTTTCAGCTGTTTTTAGAAAATCCCTTGACGAAGATTTTATTTCCCAATTCAATACAATTTGCTCAAGAGATTTTATTAAACGAAGAGCCATTATTACTACTGATTTGCCTTGCCATAAATTCCTCCTACTGCTTTTCATTTTTATGCGTTTATATTCTGTTAGATATATATGTAGCTATAGAGAAAGTTATAAAAAAACAAATACTTTGTACACCTATTTATATATATATATATACATATGTATCATCATTTGATTAAGTTTTTGTTGTTTAAAAAAGAGGGCATTTGGTCTTTTATTCTTATGGTCTGTGTTTTACCTTAAGCCTGCCAACAAGGCCATCGAAATGGTGCGGACAAGTGAAAGTATCGCGGAAATTTTGACCGGAAACCTACTAAGCATCATGGAAAAGAACGCGATTGAGAACCCAGAAATACTGCCAAGTCTGGGACATAGAACTTCAGTCACTCATATTGGTAAGTGGTCAACTACAAAAAGCAAAGCCTGTTTAATCGCTCTAGCAAAGTTTGTTAAATTTGTTTTCTCTTTCTTCATATGATGTGTCTGTTGGGCTTCCAAACAACCATTAACTATTCTCATAAAAAAAACTGCAAGAGTTCAGTGACATCTCTAGTATCTTTACTCAGATAGTACGTGGAATGTGTTAATCGATAAGCCTTGTTTTGTAGTACGAACACCTAAGAGTTAACTGGAATAACCATTCGGTTGAGTCGTCATTTGCTTTTCAGAATAAGCGGAATGTATGCCTAATGTTTCATACGGACTAAGAGCGAACCACTTGGATTAAGGTAGACCGTCTAGAAGTTAAAGCAAAGTTAACTGATTGTTAGAGTCGGAACCGAGTGAGTAAGGCCCATTTTCGATGCATCCAATTGTTCAGCAGTGAGTTGACTGAAAATGAATTTTTGAAAAGAGAAGCTACCTTTATGATAATCAACGGGCAAGTGGATCAGTTGTAGTAGGTAACAGGGGGATTAGTAACTTTACCAGCTACAGACTGTCTTTGCGTTCCAAAAGTAACTCAGCGCAGTTCGTTGAAAAGGGCGCCAAGTTAGCTTTAGAAGGGTTTTAACATTTCGATGAAAGCAATAATATTTTATTGTTTACTCTGATAATATTTTTTTGTTATCTCGTAAAATCTTTAAACCCTTTCTTCAACTTCTAATTCTTTTTAACCACAGTATGTGTACTTATGCAAGAACTCCCTTTAGGGATACATGAAAGTTAGCCATTGTTCTGTTATTATTTTGCATTGTATCATGTGCTATGTTTAGGTTTAAAACGACGTATTTTCCCTATTTTTGCAATCGCAGAGATGAAGGTTAACATTGTTGAGATGACAGCTTTCAATGGGACTGTTTATCACAACCAACCTCAACAAGGACCTGATAACAATACTGCAACAAACCAGATTTCTTATCCGGCAGAGCTGTTCAAATCAGTTTTAAACGAACGTCTTAAATCAGGTTTGCTGTTAACACTATCTTTAGTTCCACTTAATTAATTGCTGGATGATAACGTTTTTGCGAATTCGGTAGTTCGCTCATTTGAAAATGAATGAATTTTTTGTTTATGATTTTTGCCTCATTAGCATACGTACTCTTCTTTCCAATTCAGCTACAAAAGCTTCTGAATAACGAAATGTTTGGAAAACAAACTTTCTCTGAAAATAAGAGATTGATATGCTGAATAATCTTTCCATGATGTGGCTGTAAAAAAAATGGAAATTTTACAAAGAATGTATGGCACATTATCAATCTTGTCTACAGCTGTTTTTTGCATTTCTTAAGTAGTGATTAATATACTTTGAAACTACCATAGGCGGCGGAACCGGGGGGGGGGGCTGGGCGC
>JAOBRD020123051.1:0-10115 GCA_027575215.2 Hydrozoanthus sils | reverse complement strand
GACCCTATGTGAAAACTGTCAAAAATGTGAGATTTATTCTAATTAGGAAACTTGCTACCCTATGTGAAAACTGTCAAAAATGTGAGATTTATTCTAATTAGGAAAACTTGCAACCCTATGTGAAAACTGTCAAAAATCTGAGATTTATTCTAATTAGGAAAACTTGCAACCCTATATGTGAAAACTGACAGTAAAAAATGTGAGATAATTCCAATTATGAAAAATCAAAACTGCGAAAAATGTGAGGTTCTAAGTTTTATGTGCTACCTAGTAAATCATTTTTTTGGTCAATGTACTAATAATTTTTTGTAAATTAAAGGGGAACTGAACATCCCTAAAATCAACCTTTTTTAAACAAAATCCTTAAAGGTGTGGAGACTGTATTTACAAGGTTTTCTTCTTGTGTCAGTTGACTTTGATAGTGTATATTTTGGGTTGTTTTGGATCATTGAGTGTGGGCGCTTATTAACTTGTCAGCAGTTAATAAAGATAAAGTGTGACGTAGGTTATGAGGAAGTGAGTGAGCGCTTGAACTGTTTGTGTTGTTATAAGCTCGTTTTATCATTATACTCAGTCAAAGGTGGAAAGTTAAAGTTAAAATTATTTGCGATGTCTCACTTCAATGATGATTCTTCTTAGCTCAAGCCAATTCTTCCCCATATCTGACGTCATAGTTTCCATTTCTGAGCCGCCGGTACAATGCGGCACATAGCGTGTTGTAAACTCAAATTTCTTTTAAAATCAGCGTGACACGAAAAAATGTTTAAATATTGTTATCACAGAGGCTTTTAAAGATTCTGTTAGACAAAACTCGGTTTTAGGGTTGAGTTCCCCTTTAATGGGATTCAATGTTGCAATTGTTCTATAGCTGTCCTTGTTTAATTTTGTCTTCTTTATTGAAAAGTTTTAATACATCATCAGATATACCTTGCTTAATGAGGAATAGTGATGAAAAATTTTTGTCAAAATCTTTTGTCATTCTTGAGATATCAACTGATGGTGTCACAAGTGGGTACAACAAATTTGCATATTTTAAAAATCTGCTGCCAATCCATAACCTTTGGGTGTATTTAAGCCAAAGTTGGGCTGCTGGAGTATCGTGAGTTAGATAAACCATCCATCTGTAAGTTTGGTTCAAATTCATCCAAAGGTTATGGATTGGCAACAGATTTTTAAAATATGCAAATTTGTTGTACCCACTTGTGACGTCATTAGTTGTAAAAGATTTTGACAACATTTTTTCACTGCTATTCTTTGTTTAGCAAGGTCTATTCACTGAAGTAATAAAATTTCTCACTTCATAGGCACTTTAATTTCTGAGGTTAGTTGTGGAAAACCTGACTGTAAAATACAACTTGACGAATGTACATATGAGCAAAATCAAGTAGTATTAATTTATTGTCTTGGTTGCTTTTATAGGAAAAAGGTTTCGTTATACCCCATTTAAACCTGAAATGTTTAGACACATCTACCAGTTTATAGAATCATTGGATAAAAAGGTAAGTAAGGCTATTGATCATGAAATTGGTCAGCAACCAAATGATCATTGCTATTAACTTTCTTCTTATTCTTCCGCTTCTCCTTCTGCTTCTTTTTCTTCTTCTTCTCCTTCTTCTTCTTCTTCTCTTTCTTCTTCTTCTTCTTCTTCTTCTCCTCCTCCTCCTCCTCCTCCTCCTTCTTCTTCTTCTTCTTCTGCTTCTTCTTCTTTTACTTCTGCTTCTTCTTTTTCTGTTTCTTCTTCTTCTTCTTCTTCTTCTGCTTCTTCTTCTGCTTCTTCTTCTGCTTCTCTTTCTTCTTCTCCATCTTCTTCTGCTTCTTTTTTTGATTCTGCTTCTCCTTCTGCTTCTTCTTCTGCTTCTTTTACTTCTCTTTCTTCTTCTCTTTCTCCTTCTGGTTCTTTTTCTCCCTCTTCTCCTTCTTCAGTTTCTTCTGCTTCTGCTTCTTCTGCTTCAATTTCTTCAAAATATTAAAGACGCCCCCAAAATAAGTTGCAGATGGACCCCCATTTTCAACAACCTTGGGTCCAGTGGACCCTCACTTTTAAGACCCTAAATCTATCACTGAGGGTGTAACTGAATTTTTTAGCCACCAAGGATGGTATTTAAAAAGTTTGAGCTGGATTCTGAGTGTGAGTCAGGGTTCTGTTTTGTTCAAGAAAAGGTCCAGTCATGAATCCATACTAAATTGCTGCAACTTAGAATGTGACCATGTTTTTAATTGATATTCTTTAAGCCTTCAGACATGCTAAAAAAGCCCAATTGGGTTTCCTGTTTTGAAAATGTTGTGTGCAATAAAAAGACTAGGTCAAGTTTCATAACTTCATCTCAGTGATCTGCCAAGAGTTTGTGTAGCTCGCATGGTTACTCTCACTACTCTGACTGCTCTGATGTAAGCCTCAATGTCAGTACCAGCCTTTTCCAGTGAATGATAAATGATGTCCAATCACAACTCTATGGAACTTTTGAAAATCAATAAAAATAATTAAAGAAAAGGGGAATACATGAAAATACCCTGACAAAATGTTAATCAACATATAAATATTCTTTAGAAATCGTCAATAAACCAGTGAGAAAGGCACTTTAACTTTTTTTCATAATTATTTGTTAGCTGGCTACCAGAGACGAAAATGTAGTAGTCAGAACACAAGTTTAGAAGCCACAATTGAAGGGTCTAGTGCAAAAACAATGTAAGTGACTTAGTATGAAATGTTAAATTCTCCCATTGATTCGGGAGAGATAACAGGGATAATGTAGGGAAAAATGACAATTTCATCAAAATCACTTACTTTGTTTTTGCACTAGACCCTTCAATTATTAACAACTATCCCCAGAAGGGGGGAGGGGGGGGGAAGGTGTGAATAACTAATAGCTTTGTATGCAAGAATAATTACATTTGTTTCCAAATTAAAAAATTTTGTTTGCTCTTGAAAGAAGGTAGAGGAGCTTCAAGAGTTCATTTATCACATTGTTCAAAAACATTAACTCTTGGTTAATCAGTCACAAAAGTTCTATGTGCACATTCTTATAGTAGCCAGCTGGCTATAAGTTCTAAAAACCTAGTAGCCAGCATCCATTTTTTGATAGCATTGGTCACCTACAGACGGCAAGTTCAATCCCTGGGATCTTTAGCAACTTTCAAGTCTTGTAATATTTCATTGTGTTTAACTGCAGGGTATGACGATAATAGAAAGACTAGATCCTAATGGCTTTGCAGAATACTTAAAGAAGGAAGGGAACACAATTTGTGGAAGGCATCCTATAGGTGTCCTGTTAAATGTATGTTTCTTTACTGACAAATTACACTGAAACTTAATATAAAGAAAATTCTGACAGAGTTTCCAAAAAATATCCCTAGTTTTTTTAGAACACCCAGTAAATTGCACTTTTAACACATTGCAATAATAATTTTTTTTATTATGTTATTGTTGACTTTAGAATGAAGAAAAAAGACAATTTACCCCAAAAATGTTGCTGTATTTTTTTCACAACCCAAAAAAATTCTAGCATCTTCCATAGACCCCCCCAAAAAAACCCAAAACCATCTTTATCAACTGTCTTATCCTGTTAAATTTTTAAAAATTGATGACATAAGATTTCAATAGAATTACAAACTTCAGAATTTGTTGGAGCACTGGACATTTTCAGAATCTACTAGTAAAGACAAAGAAAAAGAATGATCACTTTTTAGATTTTCAAGCAGCGGTTTTAAGGAACATTTTTAATTAATAATTATTATGTTTAACCATGTGTTTAGCAGTACGTACATGTAATCGCATGGGGCCGAGTAAAATTAAGGATTAATTATTGCACAAGTATTTTCAACTTTTTCCAAAATTTGGAAAAAATTAAAAACACAAGACTTTAGTGATATTAATCCTGAATTTTACAAGGAACCAGGCAATTACATTTTTATGACGTCGAGGGCAAAGTTCTTCATTCTCGTAGCCGGGTCCCACGAGAAAGCATTGCAAAACTTAACTCATTTTTTCCTAATGTAACAAAATCTTTGCAACCTCTGAAAACATTCGGAAATCTTTGGAAGAGGTTTGAAATCGTTTTTAAGGCATTTTTATGATTTTTAAAAAAATTCGGAAAATCTTCAGAGGTGTTCGGAAACGTTTGGAAATCTTCGAAAAACTTCGGGAAATGTTTCTAAGGCATTTTTGAGACTTTTTAAATTTTTGGAAAATCTTCAGAAATTTTTGGAAGTGTACCAGCGACCAATCAGCGCTAAGTAATTTTGCCCTGAATTAAGGAAAAAATGCCCCTGATGTTATCCAATCAGCTCGAAGTAATTTTGCCCTCTATGTTATAAAAGGATTAGTTTGTTACTTTATCAAATTTCCAATTTCTATGCCTTTAACCTTTTTTGCAGGCTGTTCAAGCACTGGCATTTTCTAATGGTTACTCTGCCAAATGGTCATTTAAGTTCTTACATTACACACAGTCTAGCCCATGTGAAGATTTTGGTGACAGCTCAGTTAGTTATGCTGCTGGAGCACTTGTGTTACGATAAAAGCAGCATTGCTTAGGGTAGAACTTTTTCATTTTGAAGTTTTTGTTGTGAACATTTTTGGGTGCTTTTTTGGAGTAATTCAATCAATAAACCAAGTTTAAATTCAAGTTCCATATTATACCAGGTGACAATGTGTCTCAACACTGATAAAAAGCAGCATCAATCTAAACTCACATTAATAGTATTGTTACATGTCACAATTTTGTATTTTCAAATTCAATACAAAAGTGCATTTGAAAATTTGACGTACCAGCTTTGCCTTTGTATTATGTAATCACCAAAGAAAACATCAAAATGCCAAAAGCTATGTCGCATTTGAAGCAGGAACAGTACAAGGACAAGTTTTGTTGCACCCACCCACCCGTTTGAGCATGCACTTTAGAGCTGTCACTGTCACACTTTGAATACTTGTCTTCTTCCAGTGTCTGTGGACTTGTTTTTTATACACAAAAGTTATCCTGGCTCACTAGTTTTTGAGGACAAGTGTGTGTAGTGGTAGTGGCCATTTGACTAGACCTCATCATTGCCCTGGTCCAGCCTGGTTCTTGTATCTGTAGGTCTCTAATAACACAACAGACATGGCTTTTAGCATTTAGTTTGAAGTTGAGTAAAACGTTACTGTGTTTATCATACATACATGGAGTTCTGCAGGTATGTAGCCAGCATTTTTTGCGGGGGAGTGCACATCAAATTTGAGTGGCCTTGTGTCAGCAGTTCTTAAAATATTATATACAGTACGTTTGGTGTGTGCTGTTTCTGGTAAAAATAAACAAAATGGTTATAGATTACATTTTTTAAAAGGTTATATGCCTATTTCCTTAAATAGTAATCTGTACTGGAACCATGGCAACATATTTTGGCGCACTATAAGCTTGTGCCCAGCTTGACTTGATGAGCACCGTAGGTGCGAGCTTTCTAGGGGGGTCCTGGGGCATGCTCCCCCATAAACTTTTGAGATCACCAGAAATGTGATTACTTTTATCAGTCCAAGCAAAATTTTGTCAATTTTTTCATTGTCAACTTGAGTTCTGTTTTCTTCGGTAAAACCATTGGTTGGGCTAAAGCCCATGCAGCCCCGTATATCACTCTACACATGTTTCACAAAGGCTGACTCATTTTTTAAGGCATACAAAATAACAGCATCATACATGTGGAAGCACTTCGGTGCACTCTTTCTTTTTTATTCTTCCTTCCTTTCCTTTTTTCTTTCTTTTTGCCATGTTAGTCATTTCTGAGCAGAACTTTTTGGACAGGGGGGTGCACCCCCCTGCCTACACGCTTGGAGCTAAGCCAGAGTTTATTTTAAATTTCTGACTCTCAACAAACTTGTACATGAAGTTTCTAAACTGTGTAGTCTAATGCCCAACGATGTTGATTTTCCAGTTTTATTTTGTTAATTTATACAAAGGAGATTTTTCACAACATGTTTTAAATTAGATAAATCTAAAAAAAAATAAATGGGATTGAATGTTGGCTCAGAAAGATGTTATGTCTTCCATTATAATTCTGTTTCCACTGCAATCATTTATAGTGCTTTTATTAATAGTTCCAGATCAGTTTTTACATGATTATATTATTTTAAACTTGTTTTATGAAGATGTGTATAAATTAATACTGTTTATGAACTAATAATGTGTAAGGTTGTACAGGAAATTAAAGAAATTTTTTTGTTCTTATGGCCAAAGTCAGCAGTCATGCATAAAAGAAATGGCTATATTTTGTGGTTTGCCGGACCAAGGAACTGAGTTTGTAAGAAAAAGCAGTTGCATTGCAGGTTTGGTCTGCACAGTAACTTATTGACTTGAACTGACCAATCAAGGCAGATGAAGTCACTCACTGACAGCCAAATCGAAATTATTGTGTAAAAGATCACTCATTAGTAAGATGGTTCTGGTTGACATTCTAATTTTTTTTGGTATAGCTTGCATGTTTTAAAATTTTAATCAGTATGAAATATCTTTATATGCACAATTAAGTTTCTATTATATTATTGTTATTAAAATATGGCTTTTAGGGGAACAAGCAGTTGTTTTGTACTTCGGTCTAAATGGTCCTTATCATAAATTTGAATTTTTTTTACATAGATCTTAATTTCATGGGTGACAAATAATACCTTAGTCTTTCTCTTTAATACTGATGTGAAATTGCTGTCATAATTAATTGTAACATACGAAATAGTTACAAAAATGCTGTGGCAATGGCAAGAATGAATCAAATCATTACATTTTGTTTTGGCCGCATGTTCCATCAAGTCCTAAACTAAAAGTGTTGTTTTTGCAGGCAAAAATTTGCAAAAAAGACAACAGTAACTGCTCTGTAATTTTGTTACATCAGAAGATAGACCTTGCTAAATGAGGAACAGGCATGAAAAAAAGTTGTCAAAATTTTGTATGGTTCTCGAAATGTTTACATTTTTATGGTTTCAGTTGATGACATCAGTTGGTGTACAGGCAAATTTTCAAAATCTGCTGCCAATCCATATTAAACAATTCACTGAATATGAGCCAAACTTGGGCTGATAATGTATCCTGATCAATCAAGGTATCCTTTGGAATAGTTACTGATTTTCGATCATAGGTTAAGGGTTGGCTGCAGAGTTCAAGAAATTTGCCTGTCCAACAACTGGCATCATCGTTTGAAATCAATATTTTAACAAATTTTGACAAAATCTTTTTATTTTCTCATTTAGAAAGGTCTTTTCACTGACCAAAAAACCTAGTTCATGTCATGGCACTTTAAGACCACTCATTAGTGTAATGGTGCTGGTTGACATTCTGTATTTTGGTGGATGGCTTTCATTCCCATATTTTCCTTAAAGCATGATGTTAAACTATTATTTTAATTTGCATTATGAATAAAATTAATACAGTACCACAGTTTATCAAAGACATGAAATATGCACTGTCAAGCTGTAATTTATTTTCAAATTGAAAATAAACTATTTTTTGCACATAAAAATTATGTGTATGACTGTTAAGAAACCATTTTTGTGTACAGTTAGCAAAAAGGCCCATGTTTACAATAGACCCTTCCCTTGCTAAACTTGCTCTATTGACAACCCCAAATTCTTTTGTTTTTTGACAATTATACAAAAGTAATAAATTTAATACTTACATTGCACATATTTTTTACATTTGTCAGTTAAATTATGATCAAAATTAATGTGCATATTCTGTAGAAACAGAATTTGATTAACTATGCTACAGCTCTTCCTCCACTGGCATTGTCCAAGGTGATCGGTCGCACACTTGCTAAGCGAGGTATCTAATTTTGCAGACACCATGCATATGCATCATTGATGAAGTGAATGTTTAGTGCCACATGATGTTCAACAAAAAAAAAATGTATGCTAAATTTTTTTTTTCATGCCAAGCTCTGTTTAGTTTTGGAAGCTAATACCAGAAATTATCAAAATAAGTATGGACAAAAAGAAAATGTCTTAGGCACGGCCCAATGTTAGGGTGCCAGATTTGCAGGTTATCCCTGGTTCGAATCCCACTCAGACCACTAACTGGATTTGGCTTCGGTGATCCACCGTGCTTGTCAATGCCTCCTACCAGCTTTGATTCTTAAATGTAATCAAGTTTGTTTCAGGGTTGCTGGCATGCAACTGGAGCTCTGCCCTGTGTCTTGATCCCTGCCACTGGTAAAACTGATATTTTTTTTAAAAAATTTTGAACCGTCTGTAAAAATTTTGCATCAGACAAAATTCTACAGGGATAGAAGGCAGTCAATCTCTCTTACAATTTTAATATACAAGATTACTGCAGGTTCTTGGAGTCTTAGTCTTGATTTGATATTAATTTATAAAGAGCCAGATTCAAAAGTGTTGTATTTAATATGTTAATTTTTGTAAACAATGACAAGATGTTGTGCTCGTAAATATAGTACTTAGTACTTCTTTGAAGTATTGAATCTGGATTTTGAAAAGCAAATGGTTATAGTCAGATAATGGGAAACAAAAAGGGGTGTGCTTCGAACAAATTGGTACTTTTTTTTCACTTCACTTACTTAAGAGAATTATGTTGTTGGTAAAGACTTGATTGGAAATTGCAAAAAACTTTTGAAGAAAATTTTGAAGGAAATTGGGTCTTAGCTTTTCCCAGTTTGGTCTCAAGTCTTGCTGGAACCCTGCTATATGAGGTTATGTCTCCACATGTCTTCCTTTCTGCAGCTCCTCATTCCCAGTTATTTTGAAAAAATTCCAGTATCCTATCAGATGTAATTTATATTAACTATGCAACTGTCAACCTCAACTAAGTTTTAACAATCCATTCCCCTCTCCATCTTTGTATAGGTAATCATATGGGGCAGAGTAAAATTTAGGAGCAGTTTCAAAAGTCTTTTCAAGTTTTTCTTAATTGTCCAAGTCAGGCAGCGACAGGGGTAATATGGAAAAAATTGAAAACTCTCATGAAATTAAGTTCCATGTTTAATGAGGAACCATGCATTTACAGTACATGTTTACCACTTTGAGTGCAAAATTTTCACTTTCTGTTTTCCCAAGAAAAGCATTGCATAATAATTGCAAACGATTGACTTTTTACAAAGTGCTTACCATAATTTCTCTATTAAGCCCCCTCCTCCACTAAAAACATAAAAGCCCCTGGGGGGCTTAACAGAATAGAAGTGTTAAATGGTACTTTGCAGTGTAGTTTTAATGGCAACTCAAGCAATTTTCTTGAGCTGTTTATAACTTTTCTCACTGTACATAGGTAATTATATTCTTCACAGTGACTCTGCAATTGATCACAGTCAAATGTTCAAGTCTTCTTGAATATTGTTACAAATTTATTAAGCCCCTCCCCCTCTCAAGTGCTTGAAATAAATAAGCCCCCCCCCAGGGGGCTTAATAGAGAAAATATGGTATTTTTCAAAAAGGTCATAAAGACACGGAGATAATAGGGACAATGTAGGGAGAAATGACAACTCCATCACTTACATAGTCTTTGCACTACTTTCTTTGAAAATTGCTGGAGATGTGTCACTGAAAATATTTGCATCTCTGGAAACATTGACAGAAACCTTTGGAAATGGTTTAAAACTGTTTTAAATTATTTTGGGACTTTCAAAAGTTTTTGGAATAAACTTGGTGAGTTTTCAAAAATCTTTAACAATAGCTGGAAAACATGCTTAATGCAATTCCAAGATTATAATGATTGAAATTCCTAAAAATCTTTGGAAACCTTTGAAAAACCTCAAAATTGTTTGACATTCAATTTTCTAATAATTAAGCTTTAGAAGATATTTTCCGTGTTTCCATACTCTATTGGAAACATGCGCGACTGTTGGGAGAACACAAAAAAAGCTTTGGATCATGAGCTGAAAGCGAGTGATTCAATTACAGATTTTCGAGTGTTCTCCCAATAATCCCAAGTGTTTCCAAACAGAGTATGGAAACATGGAAATATCTTCTAAAGCTTTTATAAAATTAATAGTAACAACTGAAGACGTCATTCATGATTTCTATCCAAATTTAGAATTAAATAGTCCTTGGCCAATCAGAGTGCATGTATTACTGTATTTATAACATAGAGGGCAAAATTACTTTGAGCTGATTGGATAGCAGCGGGGGCATTTTTTCTTAATTCAGGGCAAAA
>JAOBRD020122839.1:0-26584 GCA_027575215.2 Hydrozoanthus sils | reverse complement strand
TATATTTAGTAAACTAATCTTAAATGTCATGCTACACATTTTGAGTTCAATAAATGAAGCTGTGTTTTGTTGCTTCTTTCCACTTGATAAAGAACATTGTGGAATGAGCTTTTCCTTTTCACAAACAGCCACTTTCTATTACACGAGTTGCTAACTCAGATAGTGTACACATTTCGAATAATTCTGAGCAATCAAATCTAAAGAGAAGCGACCTTAAGCCCGGGGCACACTAGGTGATTTTATTCGCCGATCGCAGCGGAATTTGATCGCCAGCGAAATCACTCGTATCTGACATGCTAGATATTTGCGAATTTATACACGTACGTCAGTCGCTGCGACCAGCGAAATTTGCTATCGCAGTAGGTGACACACTAAACGAATTTGAGCGCATTTCGCCAATCGCAGTGATCGACGTATAAAATCGCCTAGTGTGTCCCCGGTTGCATGGTCACAGCAAGCGTGAAGATAATCAAAAAATGTCAGTTAAGTGCAGGACAGAAAAATGTATTAATTACAAAAAAAAGTTGTAACTGTTTAAAGGAAATAAAGTTGGCTTTTTGCGGAACTCTGCTGCCAGTTAAGAACGAGCCCTAATTGAAAATAGAGGTATTGGCGATACGATTTGATGATGAAATAAAATGTATATATATTAAAAAAACTTTGGGTCTTTTCTTGTTGACAAAATCTAGAAAGTGTGAGGATATTAGAAGACTTTGGATAATTTTCCTTATGAGTTGTTGTGTTAATTTCTTTATATGTGAAAGAAAGCCAAAGCTAGAAAGGAAAATAAATCCAGTATACTGACGCAGAACTCGATTTTTTTTCCACCGTACAAAGTATGTTATTCTTTGTTTTTGTGTTTAACAACGTTAATGAATAATGTCAGTAAAACATAGCAAAGGGTAAAAGAAAGTAAATTCAGTTGCTACTGATAGCTTGAACAATGAAACCGTAATTCAATACTGATTTGAACAAACCAAAAAGTTGCAATTACACGGGCTTGCTGTATTTGAGCAACTTCGCCTATTGAATCTCATTAAACGCCTCCTTTCAACCCATTGAAGTGTGATGCTTGCTCAAAACCCGAGTAAAACAAGAAAATTTTTCGAAGAAGTGACGACTTCGCTCGAAAGTGGAATGATTATTTTACAACTTTGGTAGAAATATGTGATTTTACAGCGTAGCTTGTTCGGCTATGGTTCGTCACGGGAGAATTCACTGAAACAACAAACTCGGTTGAGAACAAACAGCTCTGCGTCAGATGTGATTTCTATTCATATGAAATACTTCTAAGATTATATTGTTTATTCTCAACACTGCCATTGAATAAAAGTTTATGTTTCGTGGTGAGAATTAATAGGCTAGCATTCCATTGAACGTTCGCATTTTGTTTTTTAATTAACATTTTGGCAAAATTCGCGAAAGTCCACCTGTCCGAGGCTTTGAATGGAAGTAACGCTTTAAAGCTCAATGTTTTGCAACTTATCTGATTCAACATCTTTGGTCACTACACCGTAAACCGTGTTTAATTGTGAATAAACAACATTACGCGATTCAACAAAGGACACTTAATGCGAAATAGGTTCCTAGATTGAGGCATTGAAATTCAAAAGATCTCCAATCGATCTAATAAGCGAAAGGGGAAAAATAGCAGATGACGCCCTTGTTTTTGTCAACCATTAATTAATGGAATAATACCCTAACTCAGGGTTATGAGCCAAACTACAGAAGTTTTCTAGAGTAATAACTTTTCTCCGAGTTGCCTGATCTGCTCGGTTATGATAAAGAGGCGATTGAAAATTGCCACAGGATATATGTTGGGTCTGCACCATTGAATCTCTCAAACATAAATCTTTAAATATTGCAATCACAAAAACTTAATTAGATTTCACATCGAGCCGAATTCATTGTGTTTTTATTATTAAAGAAAATTTATACATCAGTTGCAGCGCAAAACGGAATCGAGTTTCGGTTTTAATAACATCTCGCAAAACAGCAATAATTTCTAAAATTTGATTTTCATCAAATAGATATAAAAATTTTTACTTTGCTTCGGCGGTTTTAAAAGTTTGGCGAGAAGAACAGGTTTTAACTGTCGTTTATTTGACATTATCTTTTTTAAGTTTCTAACATCCGGGAAGCCTCCTGAAACAACGGCTCCTCTCAGTTAATCCTGTGTTAATGTCGTTTAAAAAGGATTTTTCGCACCACTGACTGTGATATGAATTTCGCTCGACGTTGATGAGAATATCTGTACAAAAACTTCCTGCATTTAATTGACGATTAGTTAGACAATGATAAAATAGTTGTCCTTTAACCAAACTTTTAACGACACAGATTCTGGAGTTTTTTAAGCTGATGGGCCATTCGACTAGAATCGTTATCATATTGACGAGTTGGAAAATTCATAATTCAAGCAAAGGGCTTCGGAAAGAAGTCACTTTTGTTTTATGGCGGTGTAATGGAAGATTGTGCTTGACAACTGCGATAGATATCGCGTTCGTTTTTCGTATCTCTTTAAGTTTATCGATATGGCGGCTTACTGTTTGGAAAAATCAATTAAGGTGTTTCCTTTAATAGGCTGTGCGCTCAGAAAAGCTTTTAACGCGAAGCACCTATCAGTAAAAGAATCGTATATAAATGAAGCTTTTACGAACAAAGCACAAGAGAAAACCTTATCAAGAAAACTCAAGGACACCGGCGTTCTCAATTCTTGTTATTAAAATCGCCAGAGACAGTTTGGCGGCTTTTCTTCACTACAGCACCGCTTTTCGCCATGAAACTATAACAGCTGCCATCGGGGGATTTATTCAGAGGCAATAAGTGTGTATACCGTGAACTAACCCTTTAACAATCTCAATTACAAAAGCCGATAACCCACAGCATTAAAAGAGCAACACCACAGTCTTGTACTAAATATACAAAGTTTTCACGAACACTAGCTAAATGCTCATAACACAAACTTGAAGCGAAGTAAAAAGTTGCAATAATCTGCAACAGCAGTTCCTTCCGCTATTTCAAGTACTTGTGCAAATATCGCTTGATAGAAACCCGTTTCAAGGAAAACTCTTTGTTGTAAATCTGTAGAGTCTTTGCAGATTTTATGTCAAAACCAGGCAAACTTTCGACGTAAAACTAAACTCACATTATTTAGACTAACAAAACGCGTTCAGAGCTAGCCCCGCCGGGCTTAGTTCAAAAGATTTGTTGTAGAAAAGTCTTTATGATGAGCCCTAAAACATAAAAACACTTGCTCTCGAGGCGATAACGACGCAGCTGAAACTGAAATCTTTATTTTATCTTCAGCGAACAACGACAAACAACACGAAAAAGATAAAAATCGCAAAAAAACAGCGAAAGATTGACAAGTCGTACAGCCATTAGAAAGGCACATTTTGCCCTCTGTTCAAAACATTAAACTTAGCTTTAGTAAATGCAAGGAAAATTCCAAACATTATCTTACCATGACCATTTCTGTAGTCCTTGAAAAAATCTTTCTGATCCTTGTACTCGCGATAGTCTTTGTATTCCTTCTGGTAATCCTTGTATCGGTCTACATATGGGAGCGGCTCGTCGTAGAATGAGTGCAAGTTGGGGTCGTACACGGAGCTGGCTGTAAAAAGAACAGAAATATTGAGACAACTAGCACTAATGACATTAAGTTTTCTAACATTGGGCATTGGAAATAATTTTATTTGAGTTTAGGCGGGATTTACCGAATCCTTTGTTCAGCTTTATTTTTGCTGTGAATTTCACTTCACATTACAAATACTAACGTGTTATCTATACTGTACTGTTGGCAGAGAAAAAAAACAGAGCTATTACAAGAAGATTAGGAGATTCAAACCTAGTTTGTCCAGTATTTCTTTTTCTGATGCGAGATTTTCATGAACTCTTTCAAAAAATCCAAAATCTGCATATCATTATTCAGTAAGATTACTTCTTAAACGTACGAAATCGTCAAGTCATTCAAAGGAATATCTTTTTAATTACAACCGGGAGAGAAGTCCACAGGATTAAATGGTCTAGTTGACAAAATGCTCGGTTGTATATGTCCGGTCTTTTTCGAGGGAGAAAGAATCACAAGTATTAATTTTGCGGCAACACGCCTAGGTAATTACTAAGAATTAAGTTTTCTACAACGAATTAGCTTTTCTAAACACAACTCGCTTCGAATATTCTTCAATTACCTCCTGCTGTAAGTAAGAAAAACTGTAAAGAAGAATAAATTGGACAAAATGTTTGTTGAACATCAGTTTTTCAGCAGTTAAAGTACTCCTTTTTCAAAAGAAGCGAGTCTTTTTGAGCTGAAAATAATTGATTAATTCGCGACCAAACAACAGACGCCAGTCATGTTTTGCCAGCAATCGTGGTCAATTCTTAACTAAAGCCCGCTGTCGGACCCTGCGCCAAATTGTACATGTTAAAGCAACCCCGTAACCTAGAAATAAACGTATTTGAGTTTCTAATGACAACGATTCAAACATAATGTCACGTAAACTTAAATTCCTTCGTTGAACAAGTGCAGAGGAAGAGGAAAAGGAAATTGTAAGGCGAAAATAAAGGAAGACAGATAAGGACAACCGTGCCTTTAATGTGCAAGTATAGTAACATTGTCGTCTTTCGGGAAAAGGGAATCGGCTAAATTAAAGCAAAAACACTCACTTCACACACATACATACTTATAAAAAGACATCTTCTTTTGTACGGGTTAGAATATTAACTTGTTTCCCCTTCGTGAGTGTTTTAAAGTATATACTCTTAAGTCGTTTATCGTTTCCGCCTTTTCTTGTTGACAACCCGTTTCCCGTTTACCATTGTAAATATCCTGTCCTTTACTATAAATTTCAGTTGTATCTTCCCGATATTTCAAAGATTTGGTGTTAAAGAGTTTGGACAACGCAATGTTTTCTGATGAAATCGTCTTAAAACAAAGGCAAACTTGCCGTGGCGATATTTAAAAGCCGTAGTCCGCCTGTTCAAAGTTCAAACCAAAATATACGGTCGAAAGAAGAAATGCTTCGAAAGCCACACAAAAGCACGGGGTAGTTAATTAGAGAAGAATAACTTTGCGATGAAAATGAAAATATCGTTGAATTTTTGCTAAAGATACATCGTCATTTCAAGCGAAGGTTTTCACTACTGGAAATTTTGTTTTGGAACTGTTCTTACCATGCAGTCTATAGGCGATGATAACTCAAGTGTGAAACGTCGAACTCAAAAACTAGAATCGCACCATCGAAGAAGGTAGACAGCGAACTCTGATAATTTCTAGTCTTTAGAGCTTAATGTTGTTTGAAACACAGTTTGGCTCCAAAACGGAAGGAAATGAGCTAAGTTATGTGAGAAATGAGGCATTTTGTCATTTTACTGGTTCTAAGATGGCTTTAACATGTACATGATGCCAGAAAAACGTTAATTGAAGCTTAGAAGAACACGCGAGTTTAGGCTTTTTGTCAGCTTCAAACGTTTGGTGTGCATTGAAGAGTGTTGGTCGCGTCTCCTAACTCATGTGGTTAATCGAAAGACATACAAACCACTACAGCATAAGAAGGCTAACGAAGTATTCAGTTTGTGGTAAAAATTGTTTCCCTTTCTTCTTTGTCTTCTAAATGATAACTTCATGCATGACCTGAAATACTTGAACTAAAATTTGATTTTATTTAAAAGGTTAATGGAATAAAATTTTCTTTCTGAAGCAGAGTGTTTGTTTCCCTTTTCTTTTTTCATTGCTAGTTTATTCAATATAAAAATCGTGTACATTTGAGAGAAGGCAGTGGCAGGTTTTGTGCTAAGGACACTTAGTTTACAAAATTGATGCTCGTATATTATACAAAAATTGTAAACCAAAAGGAACAAAAAAATGGTTTTAAAAAACCAACCAAAGAAAAATGAGCATACAAGAAAGGCCATAAATTTAGTCAAGAGATCAATTTATACAAAAATTTGTCGCCAAAACTAATTACGTTTTGTTAGTTAGCATCTCCGTGTTTCTTCGAAACTAACTAGTAAGCTTTTCAAACAAAAAACAAGTATATTTAAGAAAGTTCAATCAATGCTTGATTTTCTTGAACTCCAATGAAATTTTTAAAAGCCTTTTTCAACAGATTGGACTTGCTCTTTAGAAAATTTCTTTTTCTGTTGTTTACATTTTCGGGACTGTCTTTATAAATGACTTACGTCATTCAATAGCCAAGCAGACTCCAAAAGAAATTACTAGCTTCTCAAAAACAAAATGTCAGTGAACAGATCTCTGGCAACAGGAAACACAAGATTTCAAGTTTATTTCTTATCCAAAAATAACTCCTTTCAGCCTTGCTGCAAATGAGTGGGATTTACAGCGTGCCTTTTATTATAAAGGTTTCTGTTTAGTGTACTGCAGATTGGAACAGGGACAAAATAGATCTAGAAAGCTCACCCAAAGCATTGACTTAACTGTGCGCGCCTAAAATTAAATTCTCGTATAGAACAGTTTTGAACGTAATTTTTGGCTTGAAGTGAAAGTTCTTTTTTGGGTATTGAAAAGGTCTTTTCAAGGGAAATAGTTTAAAAGGCTAATCAGGTGAAATTTATCCCATTCAATTTGGGCTTGCACCTGCTACAAACAATATGGATCTTACAGTTTTATAACCGTGTGCCCATACTCAAAGAAAATTGAATTATCTCTGACAATACGATGCAAATGACTCTCCTAAAATTCGACTAATTTTAAAAAGTTTAGAACGGCTTATAATTCACAGGTCTATAGGGCGGCGTAAAATGTCTTCTAAATGAAGCTCAGTCTTTGTATAATTTAATTAGAAAATACAAACTGCAAACATAAAACTTTGGTGTGCGTGAAATCTGAAAAGCAGGAGCGGATTTTTGTAACAGAAAATCGACAAAGAGTTTGAACATCAATGGGGGGTAGTTGTGTGTATTCTTCAACAACTAAAAAAACTGAGACAGAAAAAGCGAGGGATTGAAATATTGTTGACATTAATAAAAGTTTAAGACTGGCTGAAAATGAATTAACAAGTAATTTTTCGACTTAAGCCCGGTCAGTGGTAAAACAGAAGCCACGAAAACCAAAAAACTCTAAAGCGATTTAAATGTTTGTTTGGAACTATTACATGGCAACTAAGAGTAAAATTTTAAGAACAAAAAAAGAGGGACATAAAAAACTGCGGCATCTGGTCAGAGACTGTCATACTTTCTCTTTCAGTGTTTGCTAACGAAAATATTAAACCCCTTTGGAAGAAAATCTTTCTAAAAACATCTGCCAGCCAAATTTGAGATATTGTGCTTAGCTCACTCCATTACAATTAAAATTAATTTCGAAATTTCTATCATAAAATCAAAAGTATACATATTCATGAAGCCATGCTATCAAAATGTCTAATTAGAATGAAAAAACAATGTGCCAATGACGTTCTAAATGAAAAAACGTACCTTCTGTTGAGTTTGGTTGAAGGCCGTAACATTCGACCTGTTGGTGAGCCTGATGAAACACTGACAAGCTTTTCATATGTTCTGCTGACGAAATCATTTCTGCTCAGTCAATCAGGAAAAAAATACAATAAAGAAAAAAAATAAACTATTACAAAAAATAAACGCAATTTTTAGTTTTCTAAATCTTTGATATTTAAGCTAACAAAAAGAAACTCTCGTTTGCTTTACTTCTAATAGTGTTTTCGAACAACGCGGCTCGCTGCACGTCGAACAAAAATTAGACCCACAACTTTTCGCCACCGCATGTTCGTGTTTTTGTGTTAATGGGTTAAAAAAATAGAATTTAGAATTGTATTAATTTCGATAAAGACCTCGCAAAAACAGTTATTAAGAAATAAGTTGTAACGTCCGGAAAGTTTCAATTTAAATGAAGATCCTGCTAAACTCACTAAAAAAGTAGTGAAAATACTATTAAAGATTTGGCATCCAGCGCCGACATGAAAAAGCAAGCGATACACTTTCACAAATTCACAACTCCTTGCATTCGCGATGTATGCATTTATTTCTAGAAATTAAATTAACTCTTCAAAAAGAAAACTTTTGAATTATTTGCGAGGCTGGCAAAAGCGCAGTGGGCTTTCACATGTTCATGGAATCGGAAATAAAGATCGCGAAAAATTGCGAAATCGAGATTTGTTTCGAAAGTGTAAATTGACCAAATAAAAAACCCCGAAAGTCAAGAGAATTTACCTTGCTCGTAGGGATTATCACAGGCTGCATAGTCCACAGGTTCCTGTTTAATGTTGGAGTACGCTTGTGGTGGAACTGACTCGAACGCTGCCATAGTGTCGTAGGCGAGTTGCCTATATCCTTTCACACAGTGAAATGAGGCTGGTTGCTGGGTGCAGGTGTACACGACAGGAGAGTTATTTGAGCTGTGAGCATCGCTTATCATTTTTACGTAGGAACTCGCATCGTTGGAAGCGTCCATGTTTGAAATTAGAGAGCTGCGCGGTGAATGATCTTGCCTGCACGACTGCTCCACCGGTTCTGCCTTAATCCGGATGGCGTAACAGGCTGCAGAGATGAAATAGCCCTTCAGACAAAAATGTCTATTCATTTCCAAAACAAAACTAACGCGTTGAATGGCTCAAACAAAAAAGAACGCTTTATTTACATAATTGAAAAATGGGATGGGGGCAGACTCTAAAAACAAGCAAAATTCAGTACTTTTGTTCTACAACATAATACGTATATGTCGATTATTGTAATAAACTGAAAATCAGTCCTATAAAATACATAAATATTGCAAAAAAAACCCGTGATTATAGTTCATTTTGGGGATAAAATTGGACTCGAAAATTGTTTCGTTGATGTTTTTTAATTTATCGATTCGGATCTTTTGATGTCGAGTGATCTTTCCAATAGTCATTTGGCTGGCTCCAAATTTATTATACTTGAAGTTTTGTGCTTTTAACGTGATAAATAAAAGGCCGCAGGCGAGCAGCCGTTAGGTTCTACAAAACTATGTTACTGATAGCAGTAATTATATTTATGTTCTACTGTAGATGTTTCACTTCATGGCGTGTGTTTACTAAGAAATCTACTTAATTAAATTTTCGATCAAAATACTCTCCTATAGATCAGAAAGGAAAGCTGTATAGCTTGGTTCACTGTTACTTCTTCATGCTGCCTCAGAAATCGAAGCGACACGATAAAATTTGCATTTGTAAGTGTTTAGTTTCGTTTTTATTTCTAAATCGGTTGCTGAAATATTTTAAGCTGTTATGTGTGACCAACTTACTTTCTTTCGACGAAGAGCCTGTACTGGCACTGTCCATTTGGGGCACGAATTGTTCATCAGTGCTTGTGGATGGGTAAGGCCGGGCTGAAATTAGTAACAGACTTATCTCAGACTGAAGCTCTTTCCCAACACAACGTAACAACTTAAACTTTTATGTGTTATGATACTTTTCTATCAATAATTCACGGATTAAACGCATTTGTGGTCGAAGGCTCTAACTCGTCTTCAAAGGAAATCCAACTTATTAAGTGTTTTTGGGTTGTACCTTCGCTGATCCATTGGTCTTGCATTTGGCTCAAGTCTTGAAACAATTCTAAAACACAAGAACATGGATAACATTTACCGTACACTGATAACATGTACTTTCTAGGATACCCAACCATGTTGCTTTAACGAAGGAAAGTCAAAAATAGAAAGTCCGATCTATATCACCTTGCGAATCCAAGGTTAGCTTACTGCCGTTCTTTGGGTGATCGCTTGACAGGTAAGATTTTCTTTCCTTTTGTACTGTCCGTGTCGCTATTAGCTGAACAAGAAATAATCAAATTAGAATTTTTTATACAATTTTAGAATTTTGTTTCATTTAACAAAAGCGTAAAGTATATATACCTGAGGATACATATGCGGTACTTCCTGGTCGTACGTGCCTTGAAGTTGGTACATTCTAGGCTAGAACACAACTACTCTTACACCTAACGTATTCCTATTTTGACAAGATTACTTCGCCAGTCAAACGCTTGTTTGTCTTGTCGTAAGATGAATAAAACTGTCTCAAATTTTAAACTAAAACAAAACTCGAAGTTGAACTTTAAAATAAAAATAGGAAACGAAAAAAAAATACGTTGCCTTTTGTATCGTACTCGACTATATTCACTTTTGTGATTTTCTATGGATATAGTTAAATTCACAACAAATCTTTTACGATTCTTTCTTGATATCTTTCTCATACAAATCTTTCATTTAAAGTTCCCCTACGTTTGATTGGTTGAGATTTCAGTTCAATTTGATGTACGATTGGTCATTTGCGAGGAACAATCCAGCAAGTGTCAATTTCATTCTATTGACCAATTGAAGACAATATAAACCTGTTTTGGCACACGTTTGAAGAACTGTGAAGTTTCCCCGCGCGTGGTTCTAGTGTCAAGGGAAATTCGAGTGAATAATAAACAATATTTCTTGCCTGACCAATGACAGGCGTGTTTTGATTATCCGCGTCAGACGTACCGCAGTTAGTTGGGAGTATGTGAACACTTTTCTTTGAAGGGGACATCAATACGCATGAATATATAATAGTAGTTGTAAGTTCTTTGTTCAAAATTCTCTCAAACACGATCACAAAGACAAATTTAAGGTCGTTGTTTACTTTGATCTTTTTAGGTGAAACGTCTGGCTGGGGACAATTTAATTTGCGTCGACGTGCGAGACGAGTGTTCAAACATTACGCCCCGCTTCCCTCGTCATCAACAATGAGATTCACACACGAGGGAGGAACACGATAAAAAAAGGCTCATTATTACTTGGTTCGCAGAATACAAGGATTTGATGAGCTCTGGATTTGATGCTTTCGATGAAAAGAGACGAAATTTAGGAACAATAGAAAGCGTGGAACCCTAACATTCAGTTCACTAATTGGCATTGTGTATTGGAGAAAATAAGTTAGCATGTCATTGTTTTGAACAAAACAGGTGACGACTCACTATCGTAGGGGATATTTCGAAATATTTCCTCGTCTTTCTTCTAGAAACATTTAAACATGTCGATAAACACATAAAACTATAATTTGATCAACTTTAGAGCATGTTTTTTTCCAATTTTTTTTCGACGCCTCGTTTGTATGTGTCCACTGGGGCAAAATTGAACTTTTCGAAATTTTATCTTCGGTTTCTGAATGAATATTTTGGAAACTTAAGTGGACGCTGTTTTGCGAGTATTTTTTCCCACGCTTGTTTCTCATAAATTGATAAAAGTGAACATCATAAACTTTCGTTAAAATTCTAAAAAAATTGAATGTTCTCAACTGTCCAAAAACGTCATTCTATTTTCTCGGTTTTAAAGACATTTATTTCCGGACGAAGTGGCTAACTATATCTGGTTATTTAAACACAATTCTTAAGCAGCGCAAAACTGAAGCCTGTCCAGAAAGTGGCTAGATTTACTTTGACAGAATTTGAGTAATTATCGGTTTAGAATGCGAGAATATGAAATGGTACTGATCGCAACCCTTTCTTATAAATAGCAAGCATTTGTGATTTGTCATGAAATTTCCCATGTTACGAGTTTTTGTAAATTTGCAAGCCTGAAGTGTGCTATTAATGTGTATGACTCAACATTCGTGATGAACAACTGGCAAGCTTGGAGTACTCAGTTACGCCAATTTTTGTGTGTATCTTGAAAAACAGCACTTCTTTTTACCTTCAGATGTCGATAAACATAACGTCCATTGACACATACAATCTCTGATGTCACGCGTTTTATCAACCGCGTACAACTCAGTACACGATTCTGACAGATTCACAATTTTATGAAGTGCCGCGCAAACAAACTTTGGTAAAATGAATCCACAGGACTATCTAAAGAAAATATCAGAATATGAGCACAGATTTATCACGTCCGAGTTAATCAAAACATCAAAATGGTAATTTTTTTGTCGGCAGGCCAGTTTTCTGTTTTACAAGAAGCTGAATCGTAAATTAAATCTTTTACCGCTTTATCTTGATCTTGTTCTATATTTTTCATTTTAGAAAAATGCATTCAGTGGCAGCGAAAAAACATACAAAAAATAAGTCAATCTTTAATATAATTTAATCTAGAAATATGTTAAATTGAGCGAGAAGGCGGCCGAGCGTGAGTCGATAACGTAATAAAGAAACATTCTATAACATCTTTGGGGTTTTGTTCCTACTGCTTCCTTCCTATTCCTCTTCCTTAACAAAGTTTCTATCGGATTTCTGTTGTGGTACTGACTTGAATTGGTGGGCAATTTCTTTGGCACGTTCGTCACAGTTGTGTGTCGTCAGTGCGTGAGGTACGGGACCAAAAAAGATGTGGCAAAATATATTTAGGTTACGGCGCTATTCCGAAACAAAGCTACATACAATTTTCTTTTATTTTCGACAAAGATGTCTTGAGACGAGACTTTGAAGTTATTTTTTTAATCAAAAACGTAATGAAGCGGCGGTGCCCCTGCGGTATCACCTGACTTCACCAACCTCGCATGAAATTAGTGTTCAGTTGCAGAGTTCTGAAATTTGTCGAAGGTAGCAGCTGCCAGGGTTTTTTTTTTGAGCTGCTTACCACTCATTTCTTTATAATACCCAATAATTCTGAACTTTGTTGGGTTGAAACAAGCGAAAACCGAGGCCAGACTTTTTCTTTTGAAAGTTCGTGCTCCGCGAATAAAAAACTGAAAACAAATGGCCGTAGATTATAAAGTTTAGCTGCCTAATTTCGTTTGTTCAAACGATAGCTTTCTCATTGCTGATATTTGACCAACGCTTATCTCTTCGGAGTTAATTTTATTCACAAATTTAATTTATTGTAAAGTTTTGTGTGGCAATTGTTGTTTTTACTGCGAAGGCCTTAAATGTTTACTTGTCATTATACACACATCACCGCTGCCAAAAGCAACACCGAGTCTTTTCCAAACTTGCAAATTTTTTCGGAATGATAAACTTTAAACTAAACACAAGAAAAAGACTGTTTTAGAACGATAACTTTTAGATTAAACGTCATCAATAACTGAACTGTGGCTGAAATTTTAGAATTGATGCTTTCAAAGAATTAAATCTAAATGCGCGAGTCACAACTTTTTCTTAATTAGGCGACAATTTCAAAGAGAGCGTGAATCTCGTTTCAGCAAGGTTTACAAACACTGATTGCTACAAAGCGCCCTAACTACCGACCGACGTAAGATCTCCTTTATTCCTAAAACTCCCACCTTTGTTTGAAAAAAAAAATAAACGATATCAAACCGCAAAAATCCGTTCTGTTTAAAGAAGTCTTAGAATTTTTATGAATTAATTCATCAAAAGTGCAAAAGTTACAACTGACAATTCAAATGAAATTTGCAATGACGCACAGTAGGCTTTGCACCTGTTGGACACGGTACCGCGCATGCGCGATTTCTCAAAAGCCCTATAGCTAGATCCCTTCAGAGATGATTTAAAAACCGCTTATTGTCCTGGATGAAAAATATACCTCGAGGATTGAAAGAATCACTACATCTTTCAGTTGTTTTTGGGGAAAATATCTATGCAGAAATTGGCACGTGCAGACTCTTCGTCGCGTTTGAAAAGAATATAATCCACGGGAAAGCTGAAAATTTCAAATCAAAAACATTAGAATATTTAATTAAATTATATTTAATTTATTTAATTTATTTTGACACAACTCTTTTGTTTCTTAAGTAATCTATAACTTTAGTTTCTCGATCTGTAATTATATGACACCGTTCGCTGAACTATATATAGTTTTTCTATTGGGCAAAGAGAAATTGATTTTGTTGATAATGCGAAACTAAATCAGTCCCTCATTCCTCACCCTTGATTTCGCCGTAAACTTGTACTAAAAGCTTCTACTAAGGTGGCTCAAAAAGTTAGAGTTTTGACAGTTGGAGAAAACGTTTCTATAGAAAGAGCTTAATGAAAATGACCCTAAATTCAACAACGTGACAGCATCTTCCGACACATACGATTTCTGTCTGCTTTGTATTTGAATACGACAGAAAATTGTAGCATGCAGAAAAGGTTCTAAATTGCAGAAACTTCAAGTGCATTCACTAAACTCTCCGTTAGTGCAGTTTAAACCGAGTACTTCGAAAGTTCCGAAATTTGAGACTCAATGATAACTAACCAGGACTATTTTTTTCCGGAGCCAAATAAGAGTTTTTTAGAAAGTTTGTCTTTTGCTAAGGCACTACGTTGAAGTTACTTTTAGTTCTTTAAGAAAGTGCACGCCAGTCAGCCATACTTTGCTAACTCAGGCTTGTTTACAAGACGCTATCGTATGTTTGTATGATATCTAAACAAGAAAGATAATGCAAAAAAGAACAACTTCTTAAGGTCGGTATTAATTTCAAAACGAACACCGATCTGTTGTGTTTCTTTTGACCGATACAAATGTCGAATACCTACTCGAGCCAGCTTTCTGTGTATAAAGCCGGTTTTGTTTGAAAAAAATTGTGCAGTTGGTTTTTTCTTTCCCATTTATGTTGTTTACAGTATGGTAAAAGGAATTATGCTATTTTTTCGATGTAAAGTAGCCTTTCTCGAAAAAGTTATGAAATATTTTATTAATGTGATAAAGAAACGTTTCAATTTAATAAAATCAAAGCAGTTGTCCGTTTCACGGGGGAAGTTCGCAAAAATTGGCTTTCGAAGTTTTAAATTATAGTTTGTATACACGAAGAGAATATGTTATAAATGTGAAATGGTATTCCGAAAGGCTACGCTTTAATAAATGAAATTTAATATACGTAGGATTTCACATACATTTTTAAAAACACACAAAAGGAAACTGCTCTTTCTAACTTCTCCATTTCTTTGTAAATATTTTGATTGTTACGCTTAAAACTCGAAATTAATTTTTCGTTTGAGTTTCTTGCCGAATAACTAGAGACACTAATCAGTTGAAAATATTAGCTCTGTTCTTGAAGAAAGAATAACAAAAGAAAGAGACAATTTAGGAGAAAATTTGGTGATCAAACAAATTAATTTGAGAGCAGTTCAGGACTCACTTTAGTTCAATGTCAGTTATCCGGCGACCTCTGTGCAAACTGGACGGCGTATAGACCCATGCATATACAGTTGTATTGTCTATCTATTTACTAACATCAGTTTTCTTCAAATATGACCACCTTAAGCTTTCAAAGCAAAATAATGATTAAACTTTTGACAGTATCGAACAGTATTAGTTTGGATATGATCGCAACACATACCGTGTTGGTACCTAATATTTTCCAGCTTTTGGGTTTTGTTTTTTTACGGCAATTTTAGCCCATAAACATTTTTACTAGCGAGTTGTTTGATTTGTGGTTACTATCTTATGGGTAAGAAACAGATTACAACTTATTAATTCAAAAGTATTCAAGCTTTTCCAACTGGTATATATGCTCCTACTCGTTTTACACAGACAGTAGTATCTCTTGAAGTGAATGGAATTTGCTCTTTAAGTTGTAATTCTGTCCTGCCTTCCGCAGGAAATTACTCTAAAATAATTCTAGCCTCACACAGAATAATAACAAAAATTTATCTCTTTTGGATAATTTGGCAACACAGCGAAAACGAAAAGCCTAAATCTTGTGAAATTTCAGTCCACTTTCTTTCTATTTGCCTGTTCAAAAAAATGAATTTGTTCCCTACTAAATCAGCGTACTGACCGGTAAAAACAACTTGAAAATTGTGCCAAAGGCATACTTAATGAGGATCATAATGATTTATTATAGTCTGTAAGGTAGGACGCGATCTGTCGTGTTCGTCGAAAAGTACAAAGCCCTCACACAAAAAAATCCAATAATTATGTTAACGAAAACAAGAGAATTAAGCACGCCGGCTGCTGAGCATTTGTGCACGGGCCGAAGCCAAAACACTATGGTGAAAAGAATTAATAATATTTCTTACAAGTTTCAATCATTGCAAAAAACACAAAATTCTGACGTTGGAGAAAATGAAAGACTTGATAAAATGAAATTTGCAGAAACAATGAAATTGTTGAAGTATATTTAACCTAGTAAAAGACGAATTTAAACTGCATTGTGGCGCCAATGATGCAATTTGTCCAACTCCCTGCCATTTCATTGATCCTAATTAGTTCGCATGCGAGGTGCTGTCTGTAGGTTGTGTCCGACTGTGTTTTTCAACAAAGACAATAGATTTGCTATTAAGTTTGAGCGTTCACCTCATCGCTAATTACTTGGAGAAAGAAAAGCGGTACACTCACAGTAGTTCTTAATGAATTGGAAATAGTAATCGTAACAGTGTTGTTTTGATTATTAAGGCCATGTTTATTACAGCTGTGTTCACGAGATTATTTCTGATTGTGTGAAAGAAATGCAACTTCTTCTAAACAGATCATTCTAAACTATTGAATAACTATATAATCTATCCTTTCAACTTCCAAGGAACTATACTGCTGCAAGATTTTTCGAAAATTGAAACAAATAAATTCCTGTAAAACTCGTTTATTCCAATTTAGTGAAATTAGATAGAAAGACCTATAGGCGATAGCAATTGAATTACTGACAAGCTGCTTGTCCGCCGACGACAAAACAAATTGATCAAAAAGAGAGCACACTTAATGGACCTGACTTAGCTGACTGTTGAAACAAAGAGTGTTTACGCGATCCTACAAAAATCTGCCACTTAGTTAGAGGGGAGGCGTGTCTAACTGCGCAATAGAAATTAGGAGATGTATACTAAAAATTTTAAGTGAATTATAAAATCAACTCGGGTCTAATCAATTTCAAATCAACTCGAACTGACACTTTTTTTGCAATCTCTTTACCTAAAAATGTCGGCTTTTGGCCTAGTTTTTACTTCGGGCTTCCACGAGAGTAACTCAACTTCGCGTTGTCAGTTTAGCACAGTTGAATGTTATTGGCTTTTTGAGACTAATAAACTCGGTTGTGTAAACAGGTGTAATAGCGAACAAGACATCCTAAAATGGAAGAAAGAAGAAAGACAGTTGCGGCGTGTTGTATGGTAGTTTGGCATTACACTCTATATACTCGAGATACAATTCACTATAGAAAGAACTGGAAGACGTGGTAGAAAGTGCCGTGTATAAGTTCAACTTACGCCGTTAAACATTTTCCAAATATATTATTGATTTTTGAAATTCGTGTAATTTAGGTTTTTTTGTTTATTTATTTTTTTGTGCCGGCATTTCATGTGAAGTAGATTGCATCGCGTACGTAGTCGGCAACTTCTGTAGTTTAGGAGTTACAAAAAAGGGCCATTTACATGATAACCGGGCAAGCTGAGCTAGTGTCACTACCATCGAAAATTTTGAATGAGTTTCATTCTAGAATCACCTTATTTTTGCTTGAGTATGAATAGTTGGGGACGCAGTGGCCGAGCGGTTTGCGTGTTCGTCTCGGAATCCTAGCATTGCGAGTTCGAGCCCTGGTCAGACCCCCACAGACCACGTGTTGCGTCCTTGAACAAGATACTTTACCTTACTTTGTTCCAGCTGTATAAATGAGTACCAGTTCTGCTGGGGGCTAACCTGCGATAGATTAGTGTCCTGTCCAGGGGGAGTCAAAGACTCTCATCCGCTTAACACTACAGAAACCGGAGATATGCGCCGGCCCTATGAGCCACTTAGGCTCGAGAAAGGATTTAACTTAGTATGAAAACCGGTCTTGAGACTTTTCTTAAGCAATACATATATAGAGAGATTCTAGAACAAACTCATTCTTTTTCAGTTGTAGAACAGGCCCGGCGGAAGCGCAGTTAAGAGTTGGTCTGGCATACGACCGGAAGGTGCGAGTAATCTAGGGGGTCCGGGGCATGCTGCAGATTTGGTGCATTTTCAGAGAGAGTTAACCGAAGAAAAGAACCGACACTTGCCCGTGTTCGTAACATCCCTATGTTGCAACTGAATTTATAATACTTCTCTTCCCCACCAAATTACTTGTACTCGGATTTAAAAAAGATTATTCATAGTTGACTATAAAGTTCAAAAGGAAACAACTGCAAATTCCGAACTCGATTTCAGTTTAGTCAAGTGAAAAGCTAGTCCAAAAATTGGCAGTCAGTGTTCCGAACCGCTGACAAAGTGTTTGGCAACGGAAGGCTGGCTTAACTTGTTGGCAAGCGCGATTTAAAAGCTCTTACTTCGTAAACGCTCTTAGATAGATTTAAAGCCGACGCATAGAGCTAAATCATTGCTCATTTATTGCATTGGCTGCCTGGCATCACCAAAAATGAACTTGATAACTGTTACAGCTATTTTAAATGGCTGTATATACACTTTTGATGTTAAAAAGTTCAGGCCATGGCCGGACCAAAGGTTGCATTTTTGAAACTTAGTTTCGGTTCCACCAAGCCTGTAAGTAAAGCCTCGTTCACATTTGAGATAAGCACAAGCACATGCACAAGCATAAGGAACCGATGTTCACACACGTTAAACAAGCACAAGAAAATAAAAAATACGCATGCGCAAAGGGGACTGGTGACGACATGCTTATGCTTGTTTCACGGATGTTCACACTGGCAAAACAAACGACATAAGCATAAGCACAAGCACAAAGGAAAGGAAAATGTTTCTTTTTCCTGTGCTTGTACTTGTGCTTATTTCATGCATGTTCACACTTGGATTTTCCTGTGTTTGTGCTTGTGCTTATGCTTGTGCTTATCTCACAAGTGTGAATCAGGCTTAAAAGCAACGAAGTCGACAATATCGACGACGAAGGCTTACGAAAGACGCTTTTCTTGCTCGCCTATTTCGATCATATATGGCTAGTTTGCTTTCTTTTTTGTCCGAATTACACTTTGTAAAAAGAAAAAGATGAAAATGTTTTTTTACAGATGAATAAGATTTACAAGATTATCTGTAGATCGTTCTCACACTCGCAAAAAACTTCAAAACTAAGCTTTCCACGTTGTTATTTCAAGATGACAGCGTGCAGGTGGCCCGCACGGTGCATTCCAACGCGCAGCTATTGTATTCACTATTGTTCTCTACCGTCCTCGTCGGCGTTGGCGTCCTCCTTGCTTAAGGTTTCTACTAGCTCAGCTTGCCCGGTTATAATGTGAAGGGTCGTCGACTACGTGTGCCCGCGTTGCAACTTCTCTCCTTACAATTAACATGTAAATCGAATACCAGCTTTAGTTTTGTATATTGAACATGAATCCACTGGCTGTGAGCGTGACTCCTTTTTCATAATTTAGATGGAGATTTAAGGAACCATATCGCGTCTTGGACCAACCGAAAGGGTTCGTGTTGAGTAGTTACAGTTTGAAAGTCAATTGCTGTGTTATTGTGGAGTAAACCTATTTCCCTTATAATAGTTCCCCAAATTCTAAGATCACTCTACAAGGTAGAGAATAAACTAGAATACTACTGAATTACGTTTTGTGCCCAGAGCAGTCTTTTTTAGTTAATCTGCATGCTGTTTAATTCTAATATTAGTACAACATCGCCCCATGGCTATTGCCGGTGTATGTCAAAAAGGCAATGGAAAACATCAAGTAACTGTACTCCGATCGTAGTAGAGCCAGTTTTCCTTGTTTCCATACGGTGAGTAAGAATGTTGACACGGGCAAAAGAGGATAGTTTAAACTTAAGGCTCAATCCCTCAAGATATCAATTACAACATTTTTTTTCACCCCAAGCCCCAAAATTTGGCGTTCATATATAAAAACGAGTGAAAGAAAACAAGACTTTCACTGAACTAGCGTTTTACTCCAAAATATTTCTTGTTTGTTTAAAAACATCAGTTCAAATGGGATCCCAAAGTGTACTTTCTAAAACGATTCATTTATTAATTTTCTGCAAAAACGATTAAAGAAAGTACTAGCCAATCCATGATGGAGGTCGCCATGTTGCACGGACGTCTGTTGCTACTAGATTCTGGAAGATCATTCCAAAGAACGGCGCCACTGTATCCTAAACTTCGCTTGAGGTAGTCTGTTCTTGGTTTTGGTAACTGGAATTTGTTTGACCCTCTCAGATTGTAGTTATAGGGGTGCCAACCCTCGAACTTCAAAATGTGGGAGATTTTTTGGGGGGCTAGAAGTTTTATTATGTACTCGAGTGTACTGTTTACGTTGCCCGCATCACATCTCTTCTGTGGCCTTTTTATACACACAACTGTTTGGATCCTTCACGAATGGACGCCTAATACACGATAGTAAAACAGAACACTGCTCACAGTTGCATTGCCTTTCATGGGTCAGGAACAAACGAACAGCTGTTGTTCTTGTATACTTTTATTTATCTAAATTTTCTTTAAAAATGCGGGAGATTTCTGTAAGTCTCCCGCAAAATGCGGGAGAGTTGGCATATTTGTAGTTGGCGCTTCGTTCAATGAATAGATCTTGCAGATACTTCGGTGAGAATTTGTGAATTGTCTTAAACATCATAATGGCCTGTTGTCTTTCACGTATTGTAATTTTCCCAACCGAGTGCATTTCGAAGAAGAGTTGAACTAGCTTCGTTATCTGATTTGTAAAGGCTCTGGCTGCGCAATTTTGCAGCTTTTGAAGTTTCTCACTCAACCGCCCACTTATGCCATCCTATATACAGCATTGCAGTACTCAAAATGAGGCTGATGAATGAATTGTAAATCTTTAAACAAGGTCTGTGGATATGAATGGTCTAAGGCGTTTCAGGGCGCCAATGCCAGAGGATATACATTTTTAGATGTTTCATTAACATGCTTTGGGCATGCTTTTTCTATGACAAGTTGTTGTATACACCTAGTGATTTTGTCTCTTCGACCTGTTTGATAATTTTTCCCTCAACTTGAATTTTCACATGTTGATTGTTTTGGGTTTGTAATCTCTGGCGGGAACTATCAACATAAATTCCGTTTTGGCAACATTCAAACTTAGTTTATTTGCAATGAGCCAACAGTTTAACTTTCTTATTTCATCATTCAGCTCTGCTTCAAGCATAGTAATAAGTGGTGGTCGTTAATATATATCAAAAAGAGCAACGGACCTAAGAGACACCTCTGGCTCTGGCTACGTTTAACTAGGTACGACTCAAACCACTTTAGGTAGTTTTCGTCGATTCCTTAGGTTGAAAGCTTGCCAATAGAATGGTGTGATCATTGTGTCGAAAGCCTTTTTAATTAAGGTCAATAAATATTACTCGATGTCCAACGACCAGTTATTGGTGGCTTCAAGCAAGGCTGTTAAGGTATACTGTGTAGGGATCGAAATACTGATTGACAGTTATTCAATAAATTGTTGTTTAAATACGCATAGAGCTGATCATAGATGACTTTTTCAAATGTCTGCGAGACTAAAGGTATTACAGATATGGAATTGTAATTGTTGGGATCTGCTTTTGCACCTTTTTTGAAAATAGGCGACACTTTGCTAGTTTCCACTCAGATGGGAATATTCCAGTGCGCATAGATTTATTAAATATATGCGTCAACGAAGGAGAAACTATGTCTGCCGCTAACTTTAGAACTTTTCTCGGTATCTTATCTAAAGCAGTTGCATTCTTAGCATCGAGCTTTTTTAAAAGTTTACATTAGTATTTTGTAAAGAGAATACTTTATCAGTTGGTGTGACATATAGGCCTCAGGTGCGATACTAGTAGCTGAAATTTCCGATGCCAAATTTGGGCCTGCGTTTGCGAAATGTAAATTGAAAGCTTCTGCAATTTCAGGTGTCGAGTAGATAGTTCGATCTTCGAGTTTAATCTCAGCTATTCTGTGTTCCGTTTGTTTGAAGGAAGTCAATTCGTTGATCAGCTGCCATGGTTTTTTGGGATCTTTCTTGTTTGCATACTTTCTTTTCGCCTCATTTATTTCATTGTTTGACTCATTTCTTAATTATTTGTATTGGTTCCAAACTTTTTGAACACTTGTTAACGATGCTTTATTTTTAGACTATCCCTCATTCTCATTTTATGCAATAAATTTCGTGTAATCTACGGGGACTTCTTTTTGCCAACTCTTTTCTTCTTCAGAGACGCATGTTTGTCTATAGCACACATCATTTTTTCTCCACGCATCCCACACTTTATTGGGTTCAGAGTGTGAAGCAATACAATTCCAATCTTTCTGCTGGCAAGATCCTGTCAAAAATTATCCGCTTTAAAGCGTTTTAAACTGCCTTGTTTCGATAATTGAGCTACCGCCAGTACGTGCATAATTGACTTTTCTAGTCAAAACTAGAGAACGATCGCTAATTCCAAGCTGAAAAACTCCCGAGTCAGTTACCATATTTTGTGAATTATTGATACACAAATCAATTGTTCTACTGGTTTCGGTAGTCCTTGTGGGCTCCGAGATTAACTGCCGTAGCCAATTCTGTAATTAACCAAAGGCAAGAGAAACCGAGGAAGAGCAAAAATGAAACTGCATTAATCAAGTTGGTGCATGATAGAATACAATATTCATTTTGTTACTTTTTGCCCGGGAGGGTCAACTCTGTTGCAACGAATTCAAAACTTCGAAATAAACTTTTCCAAGACTACGGTTTTTACTTCATATCAAGGCCTTTTTTTCTTATCAGTACCTGGATTTTGAGCGAACACTTAACTGGTGACGACTATAAATATGTATAAGCGTCGTGATAACATGATTTCGATTTCTCGCTCCCATCCCGAGCTACAAAACAAAACACACAAATACGCAGTGTTTCGCGTTTTATTGACATAGTACTTAACCACCGTATATCAAAGCAAATAAATAATTCCAATTTTTTATTTTGATAACCGTAGTATGTCTTCGAGCTCTATTTCCCACTATATTTTATTCTATTTAAATCTTTATACTTTTGGCGGTGGCCTTTCTAATTGTCAGCAGGTATTAGCTGCAGAGTAACTACAACTACTAAACATCTGAAATACTCCCTTAGGAACAAATTAAACCAACTTTTATTTGACTAAACAGAACATCCCTAATTCGATTTTTTAATTGTTCTTGTTTTTAAATCTTCCCACAGCCACTTAGGATGATAAATAATGCTCCCGTCCAGATCAGTAGCATCTACAATTTAAATAGTTTTTCATGGGCCCTTCTCCATATTGTATCTCGATGCAGAATACTTCTAGCAGCAAGACGTGTGTAGTGCAGTTTCTTTACAAAGAAGTTATCAAAAGCATTGCCGTTTCAAGCTTTCCAGTTGAAGAAATTTGAATTGAACATAATTCCAACTTAAATAATTATTTTTGAGTATCGTAAAAGAAATTAAAAGACAAGACATGACATGACATAACACACCGCCACTGAGGTAAGTTAGGAAGACTTCACGTCAATACATATACAGCTATCCAAAAGCGCCGTTCTACACCTAAAGGCGGGAAAAATTCGCGCCAAAACGCCACACGTACGCGGCGTATGTCTTACCTTTATTTCGACATGTATCAAACGGTTTCAGAAACAAAGTAGGTTTATCATTACTGCCTAGGCTAAAAAAACATGACATAGAACAAAACTCACTCTTGTGGAGATTTTCCTTACTGCAATTGGTCGGAAAATTTCGAACTTCGCCATCATATATTCGAACCCGTTTTCTGCAATCAACCTCATCATATACTTCGCTCACACGCATTTGCAACAACTTCAGATCGAGCTGACACAGAAAAACAACAAGCAAAGCTTGGACTACTTGGCAGGGCAGAATTTCAGGTCAAGATTTTGCATTAATAATTATTTTTTCTAAACTTTTTTCTTTTCAGAGTTTTAAGCTTTTTTCCTGCTTTTATAGAATACTCGCTTTCCTGCATTCGCCGTGTTTTGCAAGCGAACCGCACTTTCTTCAAAAGCAATAAATTATCGATTCTTGGTTTTTCAAGTAAGTTTAGAATAAAAAAGAAATCAGGCAGCTTGAAATGGGTAAAGTTCTAAACTAAACAGCAAAGATTCAAGCAAAGGTCTTAATGAAGTTAGTTGATGTCGGCTTATGAGATATAAATCAATAAAAAGTATATCCAATCTTATTTAACATAAGATCATTAAATACATACACAACTGAAAACATCAAAATATCAAGTAATGGAGTTGGATTTACTCAGGTTAAGAAAGAACATTGTGTATAGGAGAGTTTCTGTTGACGTCACTGTTTACATTCTGCTTCGTTAGCATACGACTGAAGTTGGAGAAAAAACAAAGATAAACAACAACTGGCTTTAAAAATTGTGAATACTTATCAAAAGCAATGAGTGACCGAACTTTCGGTTCTATAAGTGTAGTTTCAAAGAAGAAATCACTACTCCAAAAAAGGTAAAACTGCTGAAGGCAAGAACCATACAGTAATGAGCCATACATTCTCTGTAAAATTTCCAATTCTTATAAAACCGAATCAGGGAAAGGTAGCTCATCATATCCATCTCAAGTTTTCAGAGAAAGTTTGTTTTTTCAGAAACGTTACGATATTCTGTAATCTTGTTTCTGTATGTGAATTGGAAAGAAGAGTCCGTAAGCTAATGAGGCAAGAAATGTAAACAAAAACTCGCCTATTACCGTGGATATGAAAAGCTAGCTCACTCAATAAAAACAAACGTTCTACCCTCAAGATGCATGAGAAATACGCAAGTCATAAGAACTGAAGTCAGGGGCACTTGTCAAGCATGACACTGTTTCAATATTGTCACACTGAGGTGCATAAAATTGTACGAAAGTTTTTTGACACCGTTCGCACAATAAGCGAACTCACTTTAACTCATAATTCAAGGAATGAAAGCCTTAACAGAGCAGCTACCGAGTCTTCAAACTCACACTCCGTACTTCTACTAAGAAACACTGACACTACACAATAAAATAAAGATCGTGCATAGCAGGACTAAAACCTGATTCTGGGTGGGTAGGGCACATACTTGATCATCTAATAGTTATATTTACAATTTTCCATTTCATTAAATACGATATTTTTATTACCAGAGCAACAGCTCTTTGAAATGCCGTTCAACAGCATTAAACGGGTATCAACTAATAGGATAAATCTTTCTGCCACTGCCTGATTTTAAACTGTGAGAGACTGAGCACTACTGAGTATGTCGACATCCAAGAAACCGACAAAGTACAATTCAAACAAGATTGCGCCAGCAAATTAAAATAGTTTATAAACCACTTATTCTAGCACTCGAATAAATCGGTTCCGGCAAGAAGCAGTGAAAACGCTGGCAATTCCTTGATTCGCTTTTATTTTACATTCTAGTTTACCCTTTGTTTTCGCCATGATAAGCCCCTTGCACTAGTACCCAGTCCCTCACAGTGTGAAATCTGGCAATGTTCCAAATATCTAACTACGTAATACTCAAATGATTCGGTAAAAGTTCCCACAAAATTAGTGGGTATATATTTTAAGATCATTTCACTTACTCACGGTTTTCTCGCCCAAATAATTTTGGCCCTTCCATTTCTGGTTAAATAATACTCTACCACAACAGCTACCATGAACCACAACTAACACTTCGCTCGTAAAACAACAATATGATTCTATCAGTTTAACAGCAACCGTAAACTGTAACTTAAACTGCTAATGTAGAACGAAAATCACCACCCTTTATTGGAAATTTGAATCTAAACGAAGAGCCGTCAACCATAACTTTAACTGCTATTGTTGAACGAAAATCACCACTCTTTTTGCAAACATCAAACTCATATCGAGTGTGTAGCTAAAAGTGGAACCAACACTACGAATTACAAAAACGTCTAATAGACGTCTAACCCTTCCAGTCCCAGTCACTTATCAACACCCAGCTTCTCCCTACATAACACACACAAAATAAGACATCTGGTAATGAGAAAATGAGAATTGATCAAACAAAGCAAGCTTTTGAAGATGATAAGTAAAATTTTCCCAAACTTGTTCAGAGAAAAATATGGGCTCTAGTTGGGAGAATTTACCAATATAACTGGGACTGAAAGGGTTAAAGAATGGTTACGTTTCAAACCATCAACAAAAAAGTAAGCGTGTTGCATGGTAGCTGATTTAAAACCACTTATTTTAATATAATATTTGACAAGCCTGTGACATACTCTTCTTTCCGTTACTCCATTTTGTAATACTTTCCCCCACTTGTATAAATTCAATAAATGCTTAAGATTACCTGCGGTGTTAGCTGCGAATTCGTTGGATAGCGCGATAAAACTAAACTGAGCACGCTTCACCCATTGCTGGTGAAAGTTGTAGTAACTTCCTTTCTTTTTTGAGTTTTCCTCTTCTTGCTTAAGCAGTGAAGCCTTCAGAACTCAGAGAAAACCCCCATCGCTCGTCCAATCAGCTTCGCCGATTGCTCAATCACAAACACTTTCAGCAACATAGCAACAATGCGATTGCTATCGCACAAAATACACCAGCTGGCGAGAGAACTCCTTGATCGTACAGCTGGGCAAGTTGAACGTCTTATATTTCGCTTTCCATTTCGAGGTCGGGCCCCCGGTGGTTTCTTTTACGAAAGAAAAAGTGTGACTTGGCAGGCGGAGGGCCCTGCAGCATTGGCACTTGGTTCTTATGGGTGATAGTGATCTGACAACAGTAACAAACGACAAATAAACTAACAGAAACCCTTCTATAAAAATATCTCACGTAGCTTTCTCAGAACTACATTTTGTATAAATTATTAATTTTTTTTGGCTATTTAAAAATGTTTTGTTGATTAAAAACGAATGTTTTCGTTGAACTTCGACCGTCATCAGGCCGAGTCGACTGAAATAGATCG
>JAOBRD020122734.1:0-10120 GCA_027575215.2 Hydrozoanthus sils | reverse complement strand
CGGGAAAACTTGGCAACGTACCTGTAGGCTTGACAGGTTCGACCTTTTCCGCAGATTGTTTTGTCAGAAACATCAGAACTTGTAACTGTTCTTGATAACGCTGCTCTTGACTAGCCATCATTGACCTTTGTTGTTCCAGTTGTATTTGTAAAAGTTCTATAAGTTTTTTCAAATGATAGCGCGTGCGCGAATTTTCTTTCTTTTTTGTTGCAAATTCTCTTCCACTGAGAAATGCGATCAATGTCATCCCATCCTCGTCGCCATAAATCTGTTTTGTTTTCACCTCACAGACAAACTTCAATGTATCTTGTAAGACTCTGTTTTATTATTTCTCAGTGGAAGACTTAGTACACAGTTCGTCTCACGTTGAATTATCGAATTTGTTTACATCTGAGTGAGTGACACATTTGCATATTCTGCCCCACAACAATAGTCGTTTCTACGCTTCGCGTATCCACAACTAAAACTTATTTTAAAAACTAAAACCATCTACTATAACTAATGTTCCGTAATAACAGTTTTAAAACAATTAATGCAGGAGTTTGCGTTGGATATGAGATGATGTAAAATGGCCCGGAGTCGCGTAGTAGAGTAACGGCTATATATAAGTAGTCTCATATCCAACTAGCGCTAACAGAATAATTGTTTGTTAAATACCAGATACCAGAAAATGACAGCTAACCGTTATTCAGAACCATACTTTCAGTCAGTTTCCATATATGGTCAATTCGGTATATGTATAGGTAGGTAATTATAATCGCATGGGGGGGGAGGGGTGGGAGTAAAGCAAGTCACACCAAAACGGCTGCGAAGGAAGCAAGTAAATTAGTGGTGCAAGATTGCCTTCTAACTACGTCCTACCATCTAAAGCTGGCCTGAAACCACATGTACCCACAGCCGTTGACCTAACCCAAAGTCCAACCAAAGAACCGGAAGAGGCTCATATGAAAAAAGAAAAAAGATCGTCGAAGAGAATGGCGAGGGTATCTTTTGAAGATTATCATGCCGTGTGGAGTGGAATAGCGACCACTAAACCAGTGGTGAACTGGCACAGTCCCTTGAGTGATGTACTACAGGAAGATTCCAATCTACAGGCTGCGCATTTTGGGCTACCTAAAGAGGAGTTGCAAGAAGAGATCGAGAAACAAATGGCCGAGCATAACGCCCTGATGTACGGCAAGTTTACAAACATCCAGAGTACAGAGGACGTAGTTGAGCTTAAAGCCTCCAAAATACAACTGTTGCGTCAGATTTACTTGCCGGGCAAAAGCCAAGTACAGGGTGGGTTGATTTCAGTTGCACTATCTTCGACATAAGAGCAGTGTATTATTGTTGTTATTCCAACTAATAGGAAATATGATTAACAATAAGACTGCAAGAAGGAGTTTTCTTTGAGTCAATTGCCAACGAGGCACGAAGCGATGAGTTGACAATAAGACGACAACGAGCAGCAATGTAATTGTTTTAGTAGAAACCAACTAGTATAATACCTTCGAATTTAATTAAACTGATCTATATAAACTTGTTTACGTATATATCAATGGCGGTACGAATCGGGTTCTTCTTTTTCCATCTCTTCGATTGGAGTCAAGAACTTTTCTCGAGAAGCAAACCATTCTAGAAATTTTCAATGAAAACATGCAAAAAATTGTCTTGCCGAAAATGGGCAAAAGCACCTTGAATTCGAGAAAAAGCAGAAGAAAATGAAAGCCGTCGTCATCGATGTTGCCGTTAATTCTTTTATCTTAAACTCTCCATTTGCACTGATGCCAATCTACCCTCTACTCGACCTGAAACATTAATCACGTTCCCATTTGTATATTCAACCTAGCAATACAATACAATGCAATTAATACTATATTCGCATTTCATATTTATTATTAATTGCAAACAGATTACTATAAATAGATTCTTTTTTAACGTATGTCAAACAGGAGATAAAAAAATAAATACCGTGGAGTATTTAGAAATGTCAAGTGTCTAAGATAACCATAGGTTTTCTAGTTAGACGTTTTTCATATTGTGTTGGGGCTCATTTTGTAGACAATTGGTAAATAATTTTCTACTAGATACTTTAAGTGGGGTTTGTGGTGTATTAACATGTTTTGTGGGTACATATTTTTTGACTTCTTTGAAAAGTTGTACCTGCTTGCATTTTTTGGCTTAATTGGTAGTTGTTGCCATATATAATTTGCCATTGCTTTGGTAGCCTGCTTACCGATGTTAGTTCTGTAAAGTGGCTCGAAAAAAGTTAGCCTTATAAGGGTATCTTGTATTGTACCTGTGTACGTCACTAGCATATTTGAAGTGTTGTTCAAAGATACTAGGAATTAAGCTACCTTTTGTGCCATTTAAAGTGCCTTAATGACATTAAATATTTTGTTACCCCAGTCGATAGACTTTTCTAAATGTGGAACAGCGGTGAAAATCTTTTGTCAAAATCTTTTATGGTGCCCGAGATAATTATCAACATTATTGTTTTCAACTGATGACGTCAATTGCTTTCAATTTTTTTGAAATCTGCTGCCAATCCTTTAACTTTAGACGAAACTGAATTAGTAAATATTCTGAAGAATACCTCGAAATACATCATCAGCCCAAGTTTGTTTTAAATTCATCCAAATTAGAGAGCTTCAGATTCGACAACGAGTACGACTACGAGTACGAGTTTTCTTCCCATTCGTCATACTGCGCACGCAAGAAGTTGCGAAGAAATCACGCCATCTCGTTGTGTTGCCAAAACTCGTCGTCGTCGCCTTGTTTACAACGAGATTTGCAAAAAAACACGGTGCGTGGACTACAGCCGTGGCTACACGGTGCAACATTGCCTGCAACGTTGCGCGCAACGGGAAAATTTCACCGTGTAGCCACCTTTGAAATTGTTGCACGCAACGTTGCGCGAAGTAGAAACCGATCCTACTCCAGCAACATTGCACGTAACGATTTCACCGTGTGGCTACACGAAGGGTTTCAGTTGCGCACAACGTTGCATACAATGTTGCACCGTGTAGCTACGGCTTACGAGTTTTGGCAATACAACGAGATGGCGTGATTTTTTCGCATTTCCGGCACGCGCAGTATGACGAATGGGAAAAAACTCGTACTCGTAATCGTACTCGTTGACGAATCTGAAGCTCTCTATTGTTATGGATTGGTAGCAGACTTAAAAAAATGAAAACTTGAAAACTGACGCCATCAATTGAAAACATTAAATTTAATACCTCAAGAACCTTAAACAATTTCGACAAAATTTTTACACCGCTATTCCTCATTTAGCAAGTGCTATCCGCTAAAGTAACAAAATATTTCATGTCATAGGCACAGTAAAGGAAAAGTTGAGAATTTGTAACTTATAGATATTCTCAACGTTGAGTAATTCTTTTAAAGTGCATATGAAGGGAAAAAATTTATTATTGCAGTGGATAGACTTTGCTTAATGAGGAATAGTGGTGAAACAATTTTGTCAAAATATTCCCTGGTTCTCGAGATATCAACATTTAAAGTTCTCAACTGATGATGTCATGTATGCTTCGAACAAAATTGCATTTTATTTAAATCTGCTGCCAATCCACAACCCAATATCTCAAAAACCATAAAAGATTTTGACAAAATTTTTTCACCGCTATTCTTCATTAAGCAAGGTCTATCCATTTAGGTAATAGTTTTTCCCTTCATATGCACTTTAAGTTCAGTAATGGGCCAGCACCTTTTTTCATCTTTCATATAGGACAGCAGCAAAGTCCCCGTTTTGCCCCAAATGCTTCTTCACCGTCAGTCACCATCAGTAAAGACACTGATTACATGGAACCATCAGAACACGAGGTTGATCAGCTTCTCGAATGGTCAAGTAATTTACAGGATGAGCAAGTGGACCTATGACGACGCACTTTTAGTTTCTTAGTTATTACTAGGAAAGAAAGACGTTCTACCACGAAATGATAATGTTTGAGATAAGATAAAGGAAGAGCTTTGCACTCCACTTAAATGAGTTGGCGTCGAACGATAAGAATGTATGTTCTCGTGCAAAACCAGCCAACTAATCTTGTATTCATTGTGCAAGGAGGAACAGATGTCGAAGTTTTTGTAAAAAAAGGCCATTACCATTTATTCTTATGTTACTCGTCGCCGACCCACCCAATTTTCAAGATTTTGCAAAAAAAGAGTAATAAATAATAAAAAATACTATTGAATGAATAAAAAATGAGTTGGACGAAAACTGTGATAAATAAATAAAGCGGAGTTAAACGGTTTTTTAATTATTTTTTTTCTCGTATTATGACATGCTTCATTCCATCTGGTATACCTTTCATTGTGGAGTAGGCCGCGTTGAATCTGGGTACGAGAGTGTGCTTCGTTTTATTATGGTTTGGAGTTCTTGATAGAAGATTAAAAGCATAGTCAAACAGAAATTTTATTCTGGATTTCGATCCCTTGTCAAATAGCGAGCGAGATCGTTGAACTGGAGCCTCATCAAGGTTTTGGTGTCGAGTCATCCAGCAATTTCCGAGAGCAAGAAAGAGCCAATTATCTCTTCACTACCACAATGCGTCGTTTGCAATTTCAAACGGGATCAGTGCGATGATGGCACCAGTGCGTGCATCAGAAAACAACTGAATAACATGCGGCTGCTGGAAGGCCGATTTCTGAAAAGCGTGATCAGGGTTCGACAAATATTTCTGACAAAACTTGTCCCTGGGCAAGTGGTCTGTTAAAATCAGTTGCCTAGCAGAATGAGCTACTTATCCCTAAACTGTTCACAGTGATAAAATAATAGTGAATGAAGCCTTGCCAAACCAAGTTCTGGGAAAGAGATAATAATAATAATAAGAAGAAGAAGAAGAAGAAGAAGAACATCAATAATAATAATAATAATAATAATAATAATAATAATAATAATAATAATAATAACTTTATTAACATGTCAATCGTTCTAACTTACATGCAAATGGTAAGCTAAATGGGGACACCTAACTGTTATAAAATTCGACTTAAAAATAACATTTAAGTTTTTATAATTCGATGAAATGAACTATTCAATCCATATACCCGTGAATGATTAAAAATTATCGGATCAAAAGATAAATAAATAAAAAACAACAACAACAATGATAATAATAATAATAAATGAATAAATAACCGAACATTTCCCTTATCTCTCTCCCCTAGCCCTGCAAATTATTAAGTAATAACTAAAGGGAAAAAAAGAACATCTGAAATGCTTATAGATTTCGTCTGCTTTTCTACAAGTAAACAAAATGCCTATATTGTTTTCAGCAAAGCAGTTTTGTTAAACCGTATGAAGATGAACTTTTCAAGTCAAAAACGTTTAGTTTTTAAAAAACTTTTGTAGAACAATTTTGTTTTACTTGTTTTAATAAATTTTTCTAAACACAGTATGAGAGCCCAATACTTGAATTTCTTTAATGTCATTCCCTCTTGTTTGTTATGCCAAATGACTCGTTAGCCGAATGCTAACACCGCGCCTGTTTGGCTACTTATACCACCAAATATGAGCGCTTTTGGAATAATTGTTAATTATTTTTAGGTTACCTGTATACATGAATTATCAATTTAAATATACCTTCCTACCGTGCAAGAAAACAGTTTGGCCATAGTTGTGAAATTCAACAGACTTGATGTTTGGATCAATGAAATTCTAACTTTCGTAAGAATCTCGAAAATCTTTTTGAATAATGAGGAAATGGAATCATGATTCAGCGCAGCAACAAAAATGCGGCGAATAATTCCAAAAGTCTTGCAAAACAATACACAATCATTTAGTAGTGATGCTGAAATTTCATCTCTTTTGTAGTCTTAGTCCTAGTCTTATTTGTATTCATTGTGTACATTTATTCAATACTTTAAATTCTTTTGCAATTTGTAGTCCTTATTGCTCGCACCTTTCACTCTATTGCTATGCACAGTTTTACTTGTCAAAGGCTTCCAACGGACAACCAAGAGTTTAGGTTGCCATCATATGAACCAGTGCATCAGCGTTTCAGTCTTAGTCTGATACCAAGCCTCTAATTCCCGCTCTCGAAACGCTGGGTAGTGCTAAAGGTAACTGTTTTTGGAATATTCCAAACTCCATCAAAGCCTCTTTATTGTAATTATTGTCATCTTGTGCTTGTCAAAGGCTGTAGTGTGGCAGCCGAAAGCTTCTGTTGCGATATGTCCAGTGAAAGTTTAATCCGACCAAGGTTTCCACTTTTACTCTGATATATTCTACGAGTAGTGCTCCAATCCAGTGCTTGAAGTAAATGTTTTTAGAATATTCCTAACTCCATCAAAGCCTATCGAAACGCCTTGCTATTTGAGTGCTCGAGTTCTTTACAGCTTTGCCTGAAAACTGACTGATCCTCAATCATTTAATGTTATGTTTTTTTTTCTTTATCTACTTGTACGATCTTTGTTGGCGGCACAGTGGTTGAGCAGTTAGAGTGTGTTACCAAAGTCAAAGGGTCGTAAATTCAATACCATTAATAACAAGGTATAGTATACGTGCCGGGCCCGCGTATCCATTATACCTTAATAACTGATATCGTATATACTTATAATTTTACCACACCAGATGAAACAACGTATATAACGGGGTAATACGGGCCGGGCCAGTGTATCCAGTTGACCTATAAGTGATATTGTATTTGCAATTTCACCACACCAGATGGAACAGCGTTTATAACGGGGAAATACGGGCCGGGCCCGCGTATCCAGCTGACTTATTTAACTGATACTGTATTTACAATGTAACTACACCAGATGGAACAGCGTATATAACGGGATAATACGGGCCGGGCTTGTATATCCAGCTTGTCCCATCGGCACTATTAATATTTCCATTATGATCTTCTGCTCTCTTGAAACAAGTCATCAAGTTCCTCACTATACAGCAGAAGAGAAAAAAAGCCAGCGCGCAAACTACAAAGGTTCCCAAGAATTCAGACATTACGTGTTCAGTGTTCTCTTTTTCTCACTATCCCTGAGATTTCTGAGCAACTATCGTGGTTAGTTTTGAGTATTTCAGCCAGTAATATAATTTCGTTTCAGCGACTTATTCTTAGACAAGTCGATTTCTTCTTCTTAGTTGTCTTTGTCAGGTCGAGTTCAGTCTGAGGTTTTGTTATAAAGCTTTTGTTGTGAGTTTTTTTTCCTAGCTTTTGTTGTTTGGCCTTGATCCTGCATGCATAAAATACAAAAGGTTTGGAAATGCAGATCAACAAGTAGCTGGTCAAAACAATCTCATGAGCGCTTTGACACCTAAAATATTAATGTGAAATCATCTGAAACATGCTCACTAAAAAGGTCCTGTTTTTTATTTAGAGCGCTTTGTGCAGGTTTACTCTCCCTGCAACATGTAAAAAGGCATATCTCAGTTTCCTTTTTACAGTCTACTAGTTTCATAGCTAACCGTATACATAGAACATTTTAGCATTGTACTGCATTTGGAGTAACTTCAAGTCTTACCTTCTATTATTTGATCAATGCATTTGATTGCATTAAAGTAATGAAGAAAATGTTATTTTTTCAAGATTAAACAAAACTGACAATGCTTAGTTTAATACTTTAACAACTTTATAAAATATTTATTTCTGAATTGCTGGCAAGTTTTTAAAACGCCCATTTGGTTAAGTAACCAAATGACAAATTGTTGCATAGATTATACAAACTGTAAAACACTAGTACTCGTCTATTTATAAAGCATGTTTATGTTTTTTCGCTGTTCTCTTAAATCATGTGGTAATCCATTAGCGATACTAAAATCTTTCTTTCTGTCGGTTGTTAATTTTTGTTGAGCAAGATATATTGACCAAACAACTCAGTTAAACATTCGTGGCAGTTATTAAACGGGCATGGAATTTTACGTGACTGATTTTGGCAACTGGTCCATTCTATTGAAAGATACACCGATATCTTTTAATTTGTTACACACATTTATATTCAAGATACAAATTAGTTCACCCCTAGATCGAAACAGACACATAGCAACGAGACATCGGGAAAATGACAGCTTTTTTCACAAAATTAAAAATTGGAAGTTTTTATAAGTCAGTTTGTAAGAAGAATCCTATTCAACTCTGTTAAATAAAGAAAACATTTTTGCTGAAACAACAAAAGTATACAAGAAAAAAAAAAGCTTTGTAGAGATATTGCCGATTACAAAGAATGCATAATATCAGAGGTTTCTCTGAACGGGCATTAGTTTTATCTAGGATTTACATCTCGCTATTTTTCTTTCTCTTAAGAATATTAAATAATATAGGTTATTTATTGCTGAGAAGTTATATACTCATACGTTTTGTATCTACCAATAATGTACAAGGCTCGTTCTCGTAAAGTGCAGCCGCTCATTTCTTTTTCTAACGTTATAAGTTTACCAAACCACGGCTTCCCTTCATTTAATTTGAAGACCGAGTCTCAACGTTAACCAATATCTTGAACCGCACTCGCGTGTTCATTAATTGAAGGTTGGACGTTTGATTAAGTACCTCCATTTATAGCTTAAAAAGTAAAACAATCCAGAAAGTGCGAAGAAAAAGCCAAAGGAAGGAAGTTTTTAGTTCAAAACCTTTACATCATATCTCTCATTGTCATAATATATAATTATAATCAGACGGCAATAATTAATTCTCCACGTTTAAATTTTTGTAAGCATTTGAAATGTCCGCCGAAAATTTCCATACAACAAATTGTCATAACTGTTACATTTCTAACAAACAATACATTCAAGTTTTCCCAAAGAAGCGAAGCGTCATACTCAGGAGTAAAACAAATTCGTGGCGTGTTCTATTGTTTTCATTTGCTCAATCAAAAGTCGAGTGACTTCCGTGCACGCTATTTAAATGAAAACAAAAAGCGGCTTTGTCAGACATACACTTAAAGCATTTGCATAAGTTACTAGATTAGTACAAGCGATAATTACAAAAGATGCTGTTGGATCGAAATTACGTTCAGGCGATCAGTTAGAATCTCACCAAACCGTCAGAGGGGTAATGTAACATTTTTTGTAACATCAACAGTGATTTGCGGGAATAAACAGCCAGGCACTCAGTCTCTGTGGCAGAATTAGCAGAAGAACAAGGAACTATTAAGGGAGACGAAAACTATCGATTTTTCCACGACATCAGTTGTGACTACGTGATTGCGCCATGGTGTTGGTTGTGGAGTTTCTGTTGATATCAGGCATTAGTGCACTGGGCGTACTCCTTGCGGCAGCAGTTCAGAAAATATTAAAAGACGGAGACGAAAAGGATCTGAAAGAGAACTAAAGACAAGACGTTTATGAGGGTTTTGATGTTATATTTGCTAATACTTTAATTGAACATAAATTAATATATCGAATCAAACTGGAAGAAAATCGACGTGAACATTATCGCTCTGTTGTGAATGTGAACAGCATTTCGTATACAAGAATAACGCGTTTGAGAAAGTGATTGTTTATGCGAAATCCTAGCTTGGTCAAGATGAAATTAAACTGAGCTGCTTTCAATAAAGTTAAAGTTTTAAGCACAGAAACACGGTTTGCTGTTCAGCTTCCTGTCTTGGTGAACAACCCAAATAATTAGTCTAGTCGTGCGCCGGCGTCAGTGAGCGACTCTAAAATCAAATTAAGACTTAGTAGCTGAAACAAGCTGAAAATCATCTCCGAGTCGGAAGAATTTCTGCTGACGCTTTCGTGAAAACAAATTGACTGATCATGTGGCTTTCCTTGCATGGGCTGAAGGCCCGCCAAACACCGTGCTACATGCAGCCGCGCGTGCTAAGCTAACTCGACTTTGCTTTGACTGTCACAAGATTTTGGTTCGACTTGATTTTAGACGTCAAACTCTATTTAAATTTTCTGCCTTTAGCACGACTGAAGCACGGCATCAGAAACAAACCTCAATTAGCCCGAGCTAAAGTCGTGTAGCACGGGTCAGCTTGTCGTGCTATCCTGACTATGGAGTGGGTTGGTTTCAAATGTCGTTCTAAAGGCGTGTTGAGGTCGGATTTTCTAGCTAAATCCAGTGATGAGCTTAGCATGCACGGCGTTTGAAAACGGGCCAAAGTTGGCATTCAGTAAATTTGGCCTTTGCCCTTTTTTGTCGCAGTCCTTGGTTGAGCTTTGGAGGTATTATGCTTG
>JAOBRD020122631.1:0-10121 GCA_027575215.2 Hydrozoanthus sils | reverse complement strand
AGTTTGATAGAAGTCTAATTACCAAATGGCCAATTCCTTTAAGGTAATTCCCCAGTTTTGCACTGCGCATCTTTACTGCGCATATTAGAAATTTTAATATGTTTACACAAATTTTTGTCATGTTCTAGTGAATGTTGAGCTCCTAAAGACATATCAGAAAAAATAATGCAAAAAAGAAGTTTTCTTCATAATATATGGGGCTTTTTGTTTAACTCTTCCCAGTCTCTCCTTGGAAATGGGGTAAAAAAGCACAGGTTTTGCCAGTTTTCCTAGAGTTTCTCCTAAACAAGCACAAGTACCCCACAATTTTTTTTTCGTCAGCCAATCAAATTTCAACAGGACTTTCTGAAGAGAAGAAATAGAACAAATCTGAGTGTTGCAAGTGTGGAAAAATTTAAAAAACATAGACGAGAATACACTGTTTCTTTAATTATTGGAAACATAGCAACAACAAAAGCACGCGAAAATGTCTTCTTATCAAAAATTTTTTTGCTGAAAATCACAAAAAAATCATTCTCCTAATCCAGAAGAGCTCTTTACAAGATCTTCCTTTATTTCCCTTATGCTCCTCCATGTTATCTTGGTTAGCCACATGAGGAAACTATAGTTTTAATTTGAAGCTTACAATAACAAAAAAGTAGCCCTGGAGGGGGTATTTGTATCAATCATATCTTGAAAGTAAACATGGGCACACCCATGAACGTTTGACAAAAATCTAAGTGTAGGTTCTATTTCCATGAAATGACCTTAATATATCCCCGTGAATAGTGATACCAAATCGATTTGCACCCGCTCTTTCCTCCTAGCCATATTACTTGCCAACATGCAACGGTGGACCAGCAAAGCCTGCCCTTGGGATACTCAAACACAAACACCAGATCCAACTAAAATCTGCGATTTGACTGGTTGCCAAAGTTCCTCTTACGGCTACTCGTTCTACAGAGAATGTATGAGCGGCGATACGTGCCCCATTTGCTTCCCAAAATTTTGGCCCAAAATTAATCAACTTGTTCAATCATTCAACAGCGGCCTGCTCAACGATACAGAGCAGGTATGCGATGAGGAGGAGGTTGAGGAGGACGAAAACAACGACAATTATGATGAGAAAATCCCAGAGTCGATGAGATCAAGTATCTACCATAATGTTGTAAACTGCTGGAAAATCTTTTTCGCGAGAAAATAATCGAGCAGTGAGATTTGCCTCATCGTGGACCAATTTAAGATAAATAAATTAATAAAAGAAAGAACATTTACACTCAATTCAGGAATAGCATATAATATTTTGCTCCGCGATCGCAATGGTGTTTCTCCTTGCAATCGCTAACCTGAATGAAATTCGAGAAATCAATCTTTAATATCATGAAAAATCGGCTTAAAACTTGTAAAATACACCAAAAAACTGACCTAGTTGTCTTCTAATTACATAAGCATTAGAAAAAAGCTGTTTGCTGTCTCTGACCGATCACTTTCAAGCGAAAGAACGGTAAAAGGCCGAAAGCACATGACAAACTCCCGCCTGCTCGTTCGCCATCTTGGATTGAAATGCTTCCAAAGGCGTGCGCATGCGCAATGCGTTTTTCCGCTATGCCGAAATGAAACAGTCCATAGACCTCTTATGTTTTCTTTTCATCGTGGCTGTGATATTTTCTTTTTTAGTTTATTGCGTTTGAAGGAGGGAGCCGAGATGGAGCTCTGTGAGAATGTACATTATTTTGTATGAATTCAAACATTTTTAACTTTCGATGGCGTTGCTGTGCAATACCTATGACGTCAGAACTTTAATAGATATCGATTTAATTCTTTAACATAGAATACATAAGCTAGAAGGTTGCTTCAATTATGTTCTCATTTGTGAAAGTGTTTAAGTTAAAGGTATGTATAAACAAAAAAAAAACTCCGAAAAACGGTTACTATGGTAACTGCAGACTCACAAAATTTTATCTCATTTCTGTTTCCTAATAAATCTGAGGAAAATTCATAAAATTTGTAGGCAATCGAACGAATGCTTAGGTGATTCTTTGAAATCAGCGTGGGCTTTTTCTATGCCCCCGTCACCTGGATAGGGTTAAACTGATGCTTGTGTTAAACTAATTTTTGATTTCACAAATCCCGAGGACTGCACAGCTTACTTCCTACATCATTGGTTTAATGGATCCTTTCTTGAACATATCATTACTGGTTACACGCGTGGCATAAATGCACTCGATTTCGCCACTTTCCGCCAGTCAATGAGGTCAGTGATCTTTCGCGCGAATTTAGGCAGGTCGTACAAAATGGGTATATTCTCTTGACGTCGTAATCCGTCCACGAAGCCGCCATTTTGGCCAATTGGAGAATTTTTACTTAATAACTTTCGATAGAAAGCACTGACACCACTTCTAAGGCCACTGAGATGTTGCACAAGGTGTGCCATTTCCATCACAAGTAATTTAAAAAAAAATCAAAGCGAAAGTTGAAATTTTTTCACCCCAGTGCAAAACTTGGGTTGAAAATGACACAAGTTGAATATTGAAACCTTAATAACTTAACAATCCCGAAGTAAATAACCACAATCTTAAAAGGACGTTATTGTACATTGACCAAAGTTTCCATCACAATCTAAAACAAGATTGTCACTTAAAGTGATGAAGTCACAGAAGATGCGAAACTTTGTCAACATTGCCTAAAACAAAATCGACAAAATGCAACTTTTAAAGTTTAATAACTTTCTCATTTCTTACACACAAACTACCAAATATGCACAAATGTATTGACGTGCAACTACAAATTCCATCACAGAGTATGCCAACTGTATCACGTGACGTGATGACGTCACATAAGCGGTTAAAAACGGTCAAAATTAGCAAATTTTTGGCGTTTTTGCTTAATAACTTTTGACAGAAAGCATTGAGGCCACTTCTAAGGCCACTGAAATGTTGCACAAGGTGTATCCTTTCCATCATAGGTTATTTCAAAAAAACGTTTTTCAAAGTGAAAGTTGAAATTTTTTCACCCCAAAGGAAACTTGGGTTCAATATTGAACAAATTGAACTTTCAAAGCTTAATAACTTCATCAAACCTAAACAAAAGAGAACAACTTTGGCACCATGCAACGTAATAACTGCTTGACTGAGAGTCTATCACAGAGTATGTCAAATGTGTCACGTGACGTGGTGACGTCACACAAGCAGTCAAAAACGGTTAAAATTGACTAATTTTTGGTGTTTTTCCTCACGAACTTTTGATAAAAAGCATTCAGGCCACTTCTAAGACCGCTGTAATGTTACACAAAGTGTACCCTTTCCATCACATACGATTTCATATAAGAATCTTCTCTAAGTGAGACATGTCATTTCAGTTTCACATTCGGTGAAACTTAGGTTCAAAATAGCACAAATTGAACTTCCAAAGCTTAATAACTTCGTTGTACCTAAAATAAAGAGGAAAACTTTGCCACCAACGTGATAACTGCTTGACAGAGTCCATCACAGAGTATGGCTAATGTGTCACCTTACGCGATGACATCACACAAGCGGTCAATATTAGTGGAAATTAGCTAATTTTTGAATTTTTTGCTTACAAACTTTTGATAAAAAGCATTGAGGCCACTTCTAAGGCCAGAGTTGTGCTGCACATAGTGTACCCTCTCCATCACATACGATTTCATACAAGGAACAAAAAAAGAGTTATGCACATCAAAAATTTTTTACTTAAATATGAAGAGAAGTATGGAAAGAAAAAAAAACAAGAAGTGAATATATGCTCATATAATTACTAACATGCAACTTAGTAAAGCTATTACAGTGTCTACGGTTCTACTTTTATGTGAAGGGCAACTTAAGTACCATGTCGTTCCTTTGCAACTTTCCAATGATCTGTTTAAAACACGCTTAAACTATTGTAATTTCATGCATTGGTGCATATAGTTTTGATGTATGTATGTATTGACAAAGTAATTAATAACGTCTGACTTGACAAAACAACAACAACGGTCCTTTATTTAGCCATAATACAAAAACAAACTGACAAGCAAACAGGGGTGCTAAATGTTTGGTGCGTACTGGCACCAGAAATAATCACAAAGTTAATGAGAGTCAGTTCCTGTTTAAATAAATTATTGTTACATTATTTTAGAATAAAGTTTGTATAAGGCCTGTTATTGCCGTTTTTTCAACAGTAACAAGTGCTTTGGCCCCGAGTTTACGACTGAAATCAATTGGAAGTTTCCATCGTGGTGCACAAAACATATGAACGGGTAAATGTAATACATAACATTACTATTATGTAAAATAACTGAGTCAAACTTCTGCTAAATTGAAATCATGAACAATCCCGAAAGTGAAACTAAAACGGGAAGTTTCCTTAAGAGAAGAATCTTTTACGCAATAGTTTCTAGTGGAAAGGGTACACTTTGTATAACATCGCAGTAGCATTAGAAGTGAAGTCAGTGATTTGTATCAAAAGTTGTTAAACAGAAACGCCAAAAAATTGCAATTTTCATTGCTTTGACCGCTTGTATGACTCATCACGTCACGTGACACATTTGCCATACTCTGTGATGGACTCAAGCAGTTATTACGTTGGTGGCAAAGTTTTGCTCTTTAGTTTAGGGACGATAAAGTTATTTAGCTTTGAAAATCCAATTTGTGCTTAGTTGAAACTAAGTTTCACCGAATGTGAAACTGAAATGACATGCTTCACTTAGAGAAGATTCTTTTATGAAATCGTTTGTGATGAAAAGGTTACACCTTAATTGTGCAACCTTACAGTGGCCTCAGAAGTGGCTTCAATGCTTTCTATCAAAAGTTATTAAGCAAAAACACGAAAAATTAGCCGAATTTGACCGTTTTTGAGCGCTTGTGTGACGACACCACGTCACGTGACACAATTGCCATATTCTGTGATGGACTCTCTGTCAAGTAGATATCTCGTTGGTGCCAAAGTCTTACTCTTTAGTTTAGGTCGATGAAGTTATTAAGCTTTGAAAGTTCGATTTCTGCTTATTTGAACCTAAGTTTCAATGAATATGAAACTGAAATGACATGCCTTACTTAGAGAAGATTCTTTTATGAAATCGTATCAGATGGAAAGGGTACACTCTTTGCAACATTACAGCGGCCTTAGAAGTTGCTTCAATGCTTTCTATCTTAAGTTATTAAGCAAAATCTTAAAAAATTAGCCAATTTCCATTGTTTTTGACCGATTATGTGACGTCATCACGTCATGTGACACATTTGCCATACTCTGTGATGGAATCTCTGTCAAGCATTTATTACGTTGGTGCCAAAGTTTTGTTCTTTTGTTTAGGTTTGATGAAGTCATTAAGCTTTGAAAGTTCAATTTGTGCTATTTTGAACCAAAGTTTCCTTTAGGGTGACTTTAGGGTGACTCTTTTCACTCTGAAAATTTTTTTTGAAATAACCTGTGATGGAAAGGGTACGCCTTGTGCAACATTTCAGTGGCCTTAGAAGCGGCCTCAATGCTTTCTATCAAAAGTTGTTAAGCAAAAACACCAGAAATTAGCCAATTTTGACCGTTTTTGACCGCTTGTGCGACGTCATCTCGTCAAATGACGCATTTGCGCTTCGCGCCTCGTCGGCTATCTATCACCCCATATGCAACGCGCGGTCGTGGAATAATTGTTAAATATCCAAAATAGGTAAGGGGTTTCAGGTTTAATTGGAAAGAAATATTTTTTTTCCGTTGATAAAAAAAATAATAATACTCTTTGTTCTTTACAAAAACATTGTTACGTTTTTCTTTGGGTACATCATTTAAAACAACAGGTGTTAATTTGTTAAATTGCTGTTACTAAATTTTAACTTATTGTTTGTCGAAACGAATATTGTAAACTGCATCTCCTATTGTTTTTCCTAAAGCAAAATCTCTTTCACAACTACATTCACTTCTGAACTTGCTGCATGTTTCAATGATTACCTGATGATATTTTATCTTTGAGGAAAACACTGAGCTTTTACAAAACTTGCTGTTTGTACACTATGTTTTTTTTCTTTGGCAAACCACAGCCTCACATGTTTCAATGAATACTACTACTATGAATATTACTTTATCTTAAAGGAAAATTATACATTTATTATACATAGCTTTTGCTAATACTTGTTCATTGTTTCCATGTATAAATGTTATACCCTGTTTTGTTTTCTTCGACAAACTTCAGCTTAAATAAGTAAATGAAAATTTGCTACATGTCTCATTTAATATTACTAAAGAGAAAACACAACTTTTACCAAGATTTGATGTTTATTTCAATATATGAATATTATCCCATGTTTTTTCTTACAAGCAAACCACATTTTTTACTAAAAGTTAAAACTTACTTAATTGCTGCTTGCTTTTATGTTTAAATATTAATGATACCTCATTTTTTTAAAGAAAATACGCTTTTAACTAAAACCTGTTATTTGTCGCTATAAAAACAGTTATTGTCCTGTCCTAAATAAACTTTTTTTGTACAATATTGTTCAATATGCAAACTAAAAACTTTGCATTAGAAATTACTGAAAGCAGAGAAGATTTTTACTTTTCACTGCAAACAAAAGACATGGATTGTTTAGAGCTAATAAAAGTATTATGGTATTGTAACAAGAAGCAAATTTAAGCAGATAAGTAAAAAAAATCAGTAAAAACAAAGTCAAACTAATTAACTTTGTCAGAAACTTCAAGAGAAAAACAAATATTTTTCCTTACTCCAAATTAAAAATAAAAAAATGGCCTAGTTGTTATGATGGCCATTAAGCAAACTTATGTACTCATTCAAAAACATAAAAAAGATGGTACAATATTTGTACATGTGTAGTTCTAATCAGTATTAGTCTTGCATCAATCTTATAGCTACAAAAGATCTGGTGTGGGCTGGTGATCTCCTCGTTTTAAAGAATTCAATCAGGCCTAACCATCAGATTTGAGAGTAATGTAATGCCCAAATTTATTATAAGAAGGCTAACTCTTTGGAAAAATCAATTGAATAGAAGTCTGTTCTACCTGACAGAAGAATTAATGATGATCATGACTCTAGATGATTTAATTGTAGACCAAACAACGACATGCTAAACTAGTATTTTCCTTTTTCATCTTGATGTTTAATTCAAGAATTTAAATCAATTAATATCGTAATAAAAGTCTCACTACAAAAAACCCTTAAAGGGATTGAAAGACTGGTTTCTTAACAATAAATGGTCAATACTGTAAACCATTAAACCTTTCAGCTCAGGATTTCCAAGGTAACATTTCAACAACCAATGTTTTTTCAAGAAACAATCCTTTCACTGAGCAGCCCCATTATTGAAACAATGTTATAATAATATGTACAAATTTGAGCTCTTTCTATTTATTTATTACTGTGACATATTTTATTATAACAAGACTGTTAATTTTGGACAACTGAGCCAGTTTAAAATGCCAGCAATCTTTAGAATGTGATAATTACAAAAAAAAACTGTAGGGACCGCATATATGTAGTGCTTAGGCTTGAGCAGATAGTTGCAAAATAGATTGATTTTTTTCTAAAATAATATTTCCTTGAAATCCTTTCATAACCTTTTGAGTAATTAATGCTACTCACAAGTTTACTACAACTTTTTACAGATAGTGTTCTGACACCAGTAAAGCAAAACAAAAAAACATGACAAACTAGAAAAAGTACATTTGTATTGATTTAATATGAACAGCACCTGGACGACTGCACATTTATTTTAATTTTTACCTGCATAAGGAACATCTTGATGGGCCAATAATAACAAGAGAATGAATTGCATTTTAGGAAACACCAGTTGTTAATTTAGAAAAAGTCTGGCAAGAAGTCCATTCAGTAATCTTTGATTGTTCAGGAGTTGTTGATTTGTTTATCTGGTCACGTCTTACTTCTGCAGTACTGCTCCCGCATCGACGCATTAGGAGGAAAACCGGCAACACAAAACCTCAAATCACACTTTAATTGAAAACAAATTGAAAAAAAAAAACAAAAAAAACCCAAACTTTAGAATAATGTCAAGGGATTGTAATTCCGTTTTTCGTTTCATCAAAAACATTGAATGAAAAAAGTTGTTTGAAGACAAAATAAGGCCTTTTTTCGCAGTAAACGGGAGTTTCACAAAACCTGAAAACACTGTTTTTTCAAAACGACACAATTTTGCAAATATTAAAAGCCATAGGGCACGTTTGGTACCAAAATGTTGGTCTTGCTTTGAAGATTTCGTAAAGACAATCCACGACTCTCCAGAACCCTTGCAGTAACTCCTGGGAAGCTTCAAACTCCCTTCATCGAACAGGACATAAATTCGAACCCAGTTCCCAAAAATACGCGCCCCGCCGAAGAAAATTTGTGTCACGCTGAATGGTGGCGAAATCGAGTGCATTTATGCCAAGCGGTTACAATTGACAAGCTTTGGAAAGTTGCAAATTAAATTTAAAAAGTTATTCTTTTTTATTATTCTAAAGGACTGGTTGCATTATAGCTGACAAAGTATACAATACAAACCATGAATAATAGCATCAAAAGTAAAATCAACAACCAAACAGCATATAAACAGTTTTAAAAGTTCTAAAACCCGTATAAATGTGTGTTTTTGTATACTAAATCTAAATATACATTTGATTACTTTACTAATGTTTGACTCATTTGTAATATTCTATTGTGTGATGTGTTATAATTAGACTGTCAATACTTCGATAGTACCAGTTTATCACTTTGTTCAAGAGTGTGTTGATATTACTAGGAACGTATCATCATTGTCGATCTCTTCATAGAGAGGTTGTTACTCTTCCAGTAGTACCAGTTTATCCCTTTGTACATGTGTATATCACTATTATTAGGAACGTATCATCATTGTCGATCTTTTCATAGAGAGATAGTTACCCTTCCAGTAGTACCAGTTTACCCCTTTGTCGTCCTGTTTATTACCCAGTTACCGACCGTTGAGGTTGGAGGCAAAGCAGCTCTTGTACCACCAGACGCCTGAATGCCGCTGAGCACAGTTACCACTGGACTGATCTATGTCCCGGTCTTTAGTGGTAGAGAACATCCCGTTATGACCAGCTAACGAGTCACCTGCTGTACCTGAGTAGGTGCCCACGGTCAGTCGGTATTTGCTATTTTCATTATCCACTCTAAAACTACCATATTTGGCGTAAGCTCAGTCCGCTCCAGTCCTCAAGATCTACCCTAAGCATTGTGGTGCTGCTAGCAGTTAATCTATGAATTTTGTCGTTCCCCAACCAGAATTCACCAGTCAGTGAACCGAAACCGTTGTTGTACTCTGCCCATCCCCGGTAAAATTCAAGGACCCATCCCTCCTTTGCTGTATCACTGTCCACCCCCCTCCATCAGTGCCCATGTCACAGAACACTTTAAACGGTCCTCGTCCGTCAGGATCGATGGTGTAAACTCCAGAACTCAGTACACCAGATGTTCTGAGCGCTTTACAGTCTTAGAAGAAAATAGTGAAATTAATAATAATTGCAGAAGTAAAAAAGTACATAGTGTAAGAAACGGCGACGAAAAGGTAAAGTTACACAAATTAGGTTCGGTTAGATAACCAGAAACGTTCTTGTTCCTCGATCAGAATTCTATTTTGCTCGTAAATAGATAACAAAAATTTAAATTTGTTCACCCTTATGCCTCATTTAGCTAGGTCTATCCAATGAGATTACAAAACGTTTCATGTCATAGGCGATTTATGACATGGCCGTTCTGGTGTTAATGGGTACATATATATTTTGTTGAATTGACCTGAACACAATTTTGAGCACACTCGCTTGTAATTTCCCGCCGAATATATCGCGCTCCAGTCTACCCAGACTTGTTGGACACAAGCGAAGAATTAAAAAAAACTGATTCTTATTTTAAAACAATCTCATTTTAATATGTTAACTAACAATCATTTAAATCGCCTATTTGATCAAAACTTTACCAGGTCGCAAGGGAGATTTAATTTTTCGCCATAATCACCAAAATTTGATCATTTTTTTCTAGAATGACTAGGACCCCTGGTTGGTCAAAATCTCTCCAGGTTGGGTAAAAATAGCCAATCCTGTTGGGTTTCACCAGGCCTGTTACATAGGGCTGTAGCAGATGTATTCATCTAAGGGCTCTGCTAGTACACACACGGCTGTAGTTCTTTTAG
>JAOBRD020122528.1:0-10122 GCA_027575215.2 Hydrozoanthus sils | reverse complement strand
GCCCCCCCGAAAGTAACGGCCCCCCGAAAATAACGGGCCCCCCGAAAATAACGGGCCCCCCCGAAAGTAACGGCCCCCCCAAAAAGTAGCGGTCCCTTTTGCCCGCAAAATTCGAAAGTAACGGGGGCCGTTACTTTCGGAATTCTATGATAGTCTACTGTTTGTTCATCGGGTTACTTTAAATTGTAGGAATATGAATATCAATGGCAATGACTGTTCAGTCTAATAATTAATACGTGCCCTCTTTGTCTGAGGCCATTTCAAGTTACAAACGTTTTTTTACCTGTCCGAAAATAACAGCTACCCGAAAGTAGCGGCCCCTTTTGCCGGCAAAATCACAAAGTAACGGGGGCCTTTCCTTTCGGAATTCTACGGTATCTAGTTTTATATTGACACATCTGACTCGTTTATTTCTCTTTTCCCTAAAGCTGTCCTGATGGCTAGAAAATTTGCTGTCGGTGGACTGACTTAGTATAAAATTACCTTAACTTATGTACAACGCTGTTAATTGTCAATCTTGTTTTTTAACAATTCGTATGGTGAGGGGAGGTGGTCCGAGATTAGCTGGAGTCCAAGAACCCTCGTTTGTAATTTTGATCTATAAAATATTGATCTCTTTTAATGGTGCTAACGCATCACTTTGACAAGTTAAAGTTTTGCTTCGTCGTTCTGTTTAATTTGTCACTATTACTATTATTACTTTTATTTTTATTATTATTATTATCTTCTTTATTTATTATTATTACTGTATTGTTGTTGTGGTGTTTGGTGTTTTGAGAAATGCGAAACTTGGATCCTTCAAATGCGACAATTTTCCCCTCAACTGCGAAGTTTAATTTTCACGAAACATACTTTTTCCATCTTCCGGTACCAATAAAATAGATTGAAAAGGTTTGCGTATGGTGTACAAATCACTACCACAAACTGACCTCGAATTCGTGAAGGTTTTCATCAGAGTGGGGTCACTCGTAAACTGTACAACTGGAATGAGGGCAAACGGAAGCTAAGGGGAACAGAAAGGAACCATGTGTAAGATCAAGTAGGGAAGCACTAAACACTTAAGTTGGTTTCTTTCAAGTACAAAAAACAGTCATATGTTTGCATATACACTTGAACCACGTATATCGAACTCCGATGGGAAACGAAAAACAGTTCGAATTAGCGGGGCTTTGGATTTACCGAGTTTGAGTTAAGGGATTTGTATCAAAGATCAAATCCTTGGGGAAACTGAATTTTGTTCGAATTTTCCGAGTTCAAATTAAAGGGGTTCAACTGTAAAAGGTCTTATATACTTGAAATAAATTCAAAGTTTAACAGATCCATTATTGTTTAATGATTATTGAACTAGCAGATTCAATACAAAAATCTGCTTACCAAAAAACATTTTTAAGAGCTCATTAATTTCGGTACACAATATATGTATAATTTTATAAAAGATTTATTCATGTACAGACTGGCTTGCCACGATTTGCTACTCTTATTTGCTGGCCAGTTATGCTTACCGTTGATTAAATAACCAAAAAGCAAAAAATGGATTTAAATTGGTTTGACACACAGCAGGTAATGAAAATGTTCTCGGCCCAGTTGATTAAAGGCCGATTAGCACTAACCCAGGGTTAAATTCTTAACTTATGCTCTTCTTTCCAACCTTTTGGCGACTAATTTGAGCTGTAACTTAGAAACTGACAATTTTTTTTCCGTCTAAAATCTAAACAGTATTTTGCAAGACTCGTAAACCTTTCCTTAGTGAAGAAATTCCTGCTCGAATTTTGGCTTAACCTGGGTTAAAGTTAACCAGCCTTTGAACCCAGCCCTGGAAAAGATTGGAACTTTTTCTGTCCGTCAAAATTCTTAATGTAGAACTAGTTTAAACTCTAATCTTTTCATTTTTTTCCCTTCCACTTCACTTTTTGCCTGTATAGCAAGCGTTTCCGTTTGGTTTTGGCCGCGCGCAAAACACTAGAGGAGGGGGGTGGGGAAGGGGTTGTAGTCTTACCAACCTGCAAACTCTGCAGCACGTTGAGGAAATCGTTCATGCCGGTCAGGTCTTGCACACCCTCAAAGAAGGCCACAGCCAGGGTGGGGCCGATAGCAATGGTGCGGGTAAACAGAACCCGCTTCCATCTAGCCCAGGATATGTTGAGAAATCCCTATCGAGGGACCAAATAAAGTAGTGGTTAAAAAGAAAGGGATAAATCATTGTGGAAGACAAACAATAAAATGATACCCGATTGTCTCGAATTGTCGGTAATAATTAAACGATCAATACAGTGTAGACTGGATGGCGGCTTCTCTTTGTACTACTTGGCGAATCATGTAGGCTACCTTCTTGGCTGCGATTAGTTATATGGAGGCAATTATCCACTCAGATGCAATCATCCAGTCAGACACAATCATCCAGTCAGACGCAATCATACAGTCAGTCCCAATCATCCAGTTGGTCACAATCATCCAGTCAGATGCAATCATCACATCAGATGCAACCATCCCATCAGATGTAATCATCCAGTTGGACGCAATCATTCAGTTGAACGCAGTCATCCAGTTGGTCACAATCATCCAGCTGGACGCAATCATCCAGTTGGATGCTATCATCCAGCTGGACACTATCATTCAGTCACATGCAATCATCCAGTTGGATGTAATCATATAGTTGGATGCAATCCTCCAGTCAGATGCAATCATCCAGTTTGGCATATCATCCAGTTGGATGCAATCATCCAGTTGGAAGCAACCATCCAGTCGGACGCAATCATCCAGTTGAACGCAATCATCCACTCAGATGCAATCATCCAGTCTACACCATCTTTTTATGAAAGCTGGTCGAAAAGTAGTCGGAATGTCACGCTCAATTAGTTGTGACCAAAACCAAAGACAATGGAAGAAGTATCGTTTTATCGTTAAGTGGCTGTGTTCAACTAAGGGCTGACACCTGTTATGAATTTTCAATCTCGAATACTGCACTTCTACCATTGTGATTGATTCACTCAATCTTGGTTATCAGCTAATATACCGAATTGATCGTATAAGGAAACAGGCTGTGTAGTGTTGCAAAGCTGAAATAGGGCTCTGAATAAGTTTTAGCTGTTAATTTCAAGTAGCGATAGGTTTGGAAAACAAAAGAATGTAGACAAAAAAATGCCATACGCGCTTGATGGTTACGAGATGATTTATATCTAGCTCGGCTATACGTGCCTCTTTGGTTATTTACCGTTTCGTATCCAACACCCGCTCTTCAAATAATTGTTAAATATCATGCAGGTCGGGGTGTAGCAACCTTCTTACACGTATTTTATACAAGCACGGGTAGAATACCTGAGAAATCTTGCATACTTCAGATTCAGTTATTTCCCTAAAACACCACGTTAAATTATTGTTCTTCAATTGAAAGCACATTTTGAGACTTGGCTCTAGTTTGGAACAGCGAGTGGAAAAGCGAATTTATTCCTTTTTCCAACTCTCAAATGTTTTGCAGGTGATCACCACGAAATAGTTCATCTATTCCGTCTAGCTTCTCAACTTTTTCATCATTTGCAATACACAAGACAGGTTTCACGAGAAAAAACCGGGAAATGAGCGGTCTTGTAAAACATCTAAGCATAAATATTAACGCTACGAAAACATGACATTTCGGCGACATGTCACCATTATCAAATGTAAATTAAGAAAAAGTTCTAAGTTGATTTTATACAAATGAAAGTGTGAAGACCAATTAGTAAAATAAAAGCGTGGAAAACAAAACAAAACAAAAATAAAAATGAGCCTAACTATGTAAAACTCATTTATTACATAGTTACGCACATTTTTGTTTTTGTATTGTTTTTGTTTTGCACGCTTTTATTATACTAACTGATCTTCACATTTTCATTTGTATAAAATCAACCTAGAGCTTTATCTTTAAAATTACGTTTGATAATGGTGACAAATTGTCGCCGAAACGTCATGTTTTCGTAACGTTAGTATTTATTCTTAAATATATTTTAAGAAATTGTGCCATGAAAAACTATGCCATTTTATATAACCTATGCATAACATTTTTTGTCCATATATTCAAATTAGCTCTACTAGCCTCGTTTGGGGTAACATATTTTTTTGAAAGTTTAGCTCAAAGAAATCCTCCACTGTATAACATTATTTGTCTCAAATAAAACTTTTATCAAGTCTGTGTCCATCTCAGCAGCTCAATTGTGATAACTCTGTGCGTATAACAAATTCCAAGCAATTTAGTTTGATCAGTTCTACGGTTTGAATTTCCCGCGCGCCGCCACTTTGTTTATGACGTAACTTGACTGCAGTGCCAGTCTCCACTCTTGAAGAATACAGTAGCAATGAACGAGAGGAGGTCTGGCACTGTAACCACGCTACGTCACAATTCAAAATGGCGGCGTACGGGAAATTCAAACCGTAAAACTGATGAAAACAAATTGCTTGGCGTTGGTTAATGCACAAAATTATCAAACTTGAGCTGCTGATATGAACACAGACTTAATCAAAGTTTTATTTGAGACCAATAACGTTATGCAGTGGAGGATTTCTTTATGAACGAGGCTAAGCAGAGCTAACTTAAATGGAGAGAAAAGAATATGAAAATCGCCGCAATACATGCATGGGGTCTATACATTATTTTAATCTAAGTGAGCTTTTTTGAAAAAAGGATTGACTTACTTTTTAACGAAAAACCGAGAAATTTAAAAGCTTTAAATTTGAATAAGTCTAATCTCCAAACACCAATCTTAAAATTAAAAGACTTCAATTGACCCTGAAAAAACATATTTAAAATTACTTACCTCCATAACAAACTGGCCAGAATATGTACCCTGAAGGGGCCAAAAATGGCGACATTAAAACAAACAATTGGAAAACGGAAAAAAATTATTGCTTCAGACTATTCAACTACTGACGTATGGTTCCGCTAAAGGTTTTCATATATATATTAAAAAGGCTCTAAGGACGTTTTCGACACTAAGGTCATCTTCAGACAATACACACAGGCGTGCTAGCATAAACATTTATATTATCTGAAGATGACCTTAGTGTCGAAAACGTTCATATTTCAAACTTAAGAACTCTAAAATTTTATCCTTTTTAATATATATCATGTGCAACTACTGTTGTTGCAGTTCTTGTTTTTAATAGTTGTCGGTCTCTATAATTCTATCACTGTTGTCATCATCATCGTCAATAACATTACTACTAGAATCATCATCATAATATTATTAATTATCAATATCAAACTCTCGCTTCTGAGAAAGAGCCACTACAATATGTTACCCTGAATCTGTCTGTACGTTGCCAGAAGGCCTAGCATTTCAAAGTTAAGCTCTTCACAATAATGTCAAGTTGAGGTGAAGTGCAGATACACATAGGATATTACACGATTGACCGAGCATATGTAGTTCATCTTTTTTTTCCACGCGAAAATAAACTTCATATGTTCGCGCCAACGGGTAATTTTCTTTTTATTATATAGAAACGCGTGTTTGATTGCACCGAAATAAGCGGGAAAAACAAAATGACGTCAGCGATGTCTTCATTAGTGAAGATATGGAAAGTATGTCACTCGTATCCCGGATGAAGTTTCGTATGTAATCTACGAGTGGCCGTATTTTTACAGCAAAACACTTATCTATGTAAAAATGTGATATATTAACTGTATTTTTGGAACTTGGCCTTCACTCGACATTATCGTATTGTAAGCAGACAAGCATAACAAGGTAAAGCCTGTTGGTAGCTTGAAAATTGAAACGATGAATACTGGTTTAGACAGGGTGGCTTTATTGATTGGAACTGATCATATCTCCACACGTCTACCAAAAGTTGATATGTGTCACAAGTGTAACAGCGAAACAGAACTGTACCGTCATTGTGGAACTCTGGCCAGCTGCAAGTAGCCCAACACCCCAGATGTAGAGTGCGGCTGGCCCGAACATACAGCCGAGAAAGACGCCCTTTATGAGAGAAAAAAATCAGATTAAAAGAGGGGTAACATTTGGTTAAACTTTTACGCCTTGTTGATCTCGTAAGAAGTCGCCATTCCCAGCTAGAGCCCTTTTTCAGTGAATTTTTTAGTTTTAGTAATAAAGAACGTAGGAAATTAGAACAGCGATGCCGACGGCGATTGCAAAACAACAATGCTAGCAAGTGCAATAGTTTAACAGTTTTTACCTTAAGACATTTCTTTCTGTTCAAAAAAGCTCAACTTGCAGAAACTGAAACTATAAAGTAGAAGACAAACTCACTGAAAATGGGCACTTGCTGGGAATGGCGACTTCTTCTCGAGATCAACATGGTGTAAAAGTGTGTAACTTATACTCAAACAATACTCTAAGCTTTGCTTAACGGGGGTTGTAGTTAACTTTTTGGGGGATAGTGAAAGAGTTAAGAAGGAGATTTGAAGAGGGAAATTTTTAAAGAAAAGCACCAAACTGTCCCTCCTGACCACACGCAAGCTGGAGAAGCTTTGCTTTAGGGAAGTTTTGGCATTTTTCTATCAAACACATCCTCAAAACTCATTCTTCAACTTCTCTATAAATCCCAATAACTTAAATTTCTCTTAAAAACTACCAATTGCAAAATCTATTATTTCCCTCAAAGCTCATGCTAAAAAAATTGACAATATTGAAGTTTCTTCCTTTTCATTCAATCTGCGATCCAATGATCGGATTTTTAAAATTTTAAACTATGGACGGCGGTAACCACAAAAACATCCTTTCGCCATAAAGTGGCTTTTGACTGTAATCCTGCCCGCCTGTGCAGTGGCCGAGCTTTTAGCATGTTCGACTCGTAATCCTAAGGTCAAAAGTTCGAGCCCCGGTCAGAACAATCTGTTGTGTTGTCGAACAAGACACTTTACCCGACTTTGTTCCCGTCGACTCAGCTGTATAAGCGAGTATCAGTTCTGCTGGGAGCTAACCTGCGATGGATTAGTGTCCTGTCTAGGAGGAGAAAAAGACCCTCACCCACTTAACACTACAGAAACCGGAGATAAGCGACGGCCCTATGAGCCACTTAGTTTCAAAAAAGGATTTAGCTAAGCCTGCCTTAAAACTTTCGCACTTACCCCCTTAAACAGGTCTGCATCTATTGTATCATTTATCTACAACATAACAAAAAAAAACAAAAAAACAATTAGTCTAAAATCACCAAAAGACACCACTATAGAACAAACACCTCTTGATAAAAACATGTCTATAGAATGGACACCTCGATAAAGACATCACTATAGAATAGACACCTCTCGATAAAGAAACAATTATAGAACTGATACCTTAAGGTAAAGACATCACTATAGAATGGACACCTCTTGATAAAGACGTGACTATAGAACAGACACCTCTAGGTAAAGACACCACTATAGAATGGACATCTCTCGGTAGAGACAGCACTATAGAAAGGAAACCTCTCGGTAAAGACACCACTATAGAACGGACACCTCTCGATAAACCAAGACACCCCTGTAGAGAGGGCACCTCTCAGTAACGACGCCACTATAGAACTGACACCTCTCAGTAAAGACATCACTACAGAATGGACACCTATCAATAAAGACACTGATATAGAATGTACATCGCTAGGTAAAGACATCACTATAAAACAGACACCTCGATAAAGACATCACTATAGGATGGATACCTCTCAGTAAAGACACCACTATAGAACAGGCACCTCTCGGTAAAGACACCACTATAGAACAGACACCTCTCGGTAAAGACACCACTATAGAACAGACACCTCTCGGTAAAGACACCACTATAGAACAGAAACCTCTTGTTAAACCAAGACACCATTATAGAATGGACACCTCTCAGTAAAGACACCACAATAGAACGGACATCTGTCAGTAAAGACACCACTACAGAAAGGACGCCTCTTAGTAAAGCCTGCACTATTGAATGGACAACTCTCAGTAAAGCCATCAGTTCTCACAGTAAAGACACCACTATTGAACGAACATCTCTCGGTAAAGACACCACTACAGAACGGAAACCTCTCGATAAAGACACGACTATAGAACGGACACCTCGATAGAGACACCACTATAAAACGGACACCTCTCGGTAAAAGACACCACTTTAGAACAGACACTTCTCGGTAAAAACACTACTATATAATAGGCACCTCTCGGCAAAAACACCACTATAGAACGGACACCTCAAAGTGACATCATCTTAGTGACCTCTCCAACACAGACACAACTCTAATACAGACACCCCTAATGTGGACACTTTGCTCTGGCCCTCAGTGTCCGTACTAGAGAGTTCCCACTGCATTCTTATTACCATTAAATCGTTCAAACTACAGTGCTTCTTTAATTCATGAAATGTCTCAGTTTGAACAAATAAACACACTGAGGGCAGGCTCATCATCTCAATCCTTAACAGTGCAGCAGCTTTTTGCCTCCTTGAGAAATTCCCTCTATGCTGTAGCTATAATCTTTACAAGGTTTTTGGCGAGATTATCGGTAAAAATACTATTAATCTACGATAATGTTAACTTTTATCACAATTATCATCATTATCAATCACCATAATCATCTAGTTTCCACTTACCATGTTGGGCTTATTAAATATGTGTTCCTGGGAGATGTTGTGATACAAACAGCGTTCGTGCTAAACACAAAAATTTCAGTTTTTATCATTAGAGCTCAAAAGCAGCTTTTGCTTTCTGGTTGTCAGTGGCAACATTGACCTAAAGCATGGCTGTCAAAACACTGAGAGTAAATAACAGATCCAGTTTAGACATCAAATTTTTTTATCACCAATAGACCTATTTCACTGCTCAGTCACGTGATCTGAATTGGGTAAACAAGTTAGCGGCAAACAGTAGTGGTGCAGGAAGAAGGTTATTTGGACAAAAATATCGCGTTATTTGCTTCGTCTTGCAGGAAATGAAACCGATAAACACTTCAAAGAAGGTGGAAATGGGCAACCATCACACCCCAACCGTTTTTTTTACCTGAGGCAGGATTTCTTTAAAAAATTTTACAATATGCAACTATTCATCCATTGGAAAACTATGAAAATCATCTCTGTTGCCAACAACGTTAAAAAACGCAGAAATATTGGACCTTCGTACATCATATTGCGCCTGTCGGTGTATTGTTTACCCAATTCAAAGACTGTGACGTAAACAGCAGGTTGGGTCTATTTAACCTTGTTTCTTGTTTCATGAGGAAGATTATAGTGTCCTTTGACATACCCAACAAGACATATGAAAGCCAATGAAAACTTAGAATGAGTCTATCAAGAATTACAAAACTGACTCTTCATGTTGATTCGTTAATTCTATTTTTCCAAACCTTACAAAGACCTTACAATTTAATAGATACCACTTTTTTGTAAAAGCAAAATGTCAAGGTGAACTTATTTAAAATGGCAAGAATCAAAACAGTCAGTAGCTAAAAGATTAAGTTTCATAACCGTTCATGGCGCTGAAGGAAAAAGTTGAGATCAGCTGGCCAAAACAAACACGCCTCAACTGGTTTGACAAAGATCTGACTGACACATGGTTCGTGTTGATTGATGAAAAGAAAATTTCAGGAGTTTTCAAGGATGGTGAAAACCATCGCTAGGTTCTTTAGCCTTCAAAGCCCAAGGTGACAAAAACTGACCGAAATCCCAGTAGGTTTTGTTTTTTTTTTTGTTATAGAATTAAAATATTTTCCACGAAATTCCAGGAGTACAGGGAAACTAACTGTTTTCCCAGGAGTTTTCCAGGGCTGAGCCTCCCAGTGTTCAAGCATTTGGAAAAGTTTCTGCAATTGTACCTCAACACAGTTCAAACTCAAGATAAAAGAAGCCAATCATAACAAATTCTCAAAGCCTTCCTGCAATTCATAAGTTTAGCATGTACATCTAAAAATCTTTGTAATTCTTTATTTGACTTTGTTCCAAACGCCATTGTTAAAATTATTATCTTATTCTATACAATATTCATGTTATATATGCTCATTCTTTTGCACCATTGGAGATGACAAGTTAGTAGTGTCAAATATGTCTGGTAAATAAAAAAATGTTGTGTGTTTCCTCATAAGTTTAGGATTGTTGCAATTATGAACCTTACCTATAATTAGGGAAAGGAAGTGTTCTGGTAGCGTTACTTTGTGAGACGGTGATTCGTTCA
>JAOBRD020122423.1:0-10122 GCA_027575215.2 Hydrozoanthus sils | reverse complement strand
ATGGTTTTTTACAACGTATCCTACATTTGGAGACACTTTATCTGTAATCGTACTAACAACAATATTATAACAACTAATAATTACCCCTAAGATAAAGTAATGAAATCATAATAAAATAATTCAACAACAAGACTAAGATAAAACAATCATTTTCAATATGTGTTAATTAGCATAGGCTAGATGCACGCGGTTTAAGAATACATTTGCAAGATTTACAGAATATCTTAAAGTCAGTACAGTTCCTAGTGTCAGGAGGAAGGCCATTGAAAAGAATAGCAGCAAAGTGTGAAAAGTTCCTGGAGTAAGAGGAGTAATTAATTTTGGAGCTCTGTTAGATCGGAGGTTCCTGACTCTAATTGCAAATAGGAAGGCCAGTTATCATTATATATAGATTTGTGGACTGTTTTTAGCAGCGAGAAAACCCTGTGTTCTTTTATAGGCAACCTGCCTAAGACCATAATGGTAGATATTTTTTTTTTCATGCTTACTTACAACATGAACAAGACTAGCCATAGCAAACTGGAGTCTTTGTAATCTAGTAGTCAAAGAATTCGGAAGAGGATAAAACACTATTATCACAATAACTCATTAGTCTTAGAATTGCCAGAGTAATACAGAGGCGGCAAACCATCGGAATTCTTTTTGCCGACTGCTTCTACGAAGTGCTCCCATCAGCAAAAACGCAAATAAAACGCTCACCCGGACGTATTCGTTTGGACGCTTGAAAACGGAACTTTTGAATAACGATGACATCACATTATCAATCCCAGTTTCCTTCGCGCAATTCTTATATTTTTGTTCAGCTTTAGTTTTTACTAGTTTTGATAGCCAGTTTTTGAGAGAACTAAATTTAGATACGAAATTATAAACAAAAAACCACGCTTATTGCTCCTTCTTTCTTTCAAATTATGGCGCGTCTTTCGTGCTGCACTATGAATGGGGTTTTCAAGAAGATACCGACGTAAAACGCTTCGTGTGAACACAATTTCTTTTTAAAAGCGAGGTTGGCATAGAGATTTGATTTGTGCTTTTGCGTGCCCTCTCAATCGATCTCAACATAAGTCAAAGTTGATATACATTTCAAAGTTTATAATTCTTCAGACCAGGTTAATTAAAATTGTCTGTTATGCATACCCGTCTGTGCACCCACGTGTAACAATTCGGTGAAGTACTCCCCCGGGGTTAGGTTCCTGTGTACAGATCAGAATTCCCCCGGTCGCGTTTCTCCGCTTTGCATACTGGGCAAGTTTCGGATGGGCGGCTAGTACGCAGTTCCCTTAGAGACATGATACTTGTGTGGCCCTTCCGGAGGCAAGCCACGTATTAATCTGACTCGAAATAGAAACTACTACACTTTATAGAAATTGTCGTCTCCAGACATTTTTTACATGATATTTGTTTCCCAACCCATACCTTTAACAAACCTAGTGCAGACTTAGTTATATACAAAGGGTTTTTAACACTGGTCACTCTTGACTTACGATATATGTAAAAAAACTTACGTGAAATCGGGTTTCAATGAGATGATTACACTCTTTTTTATGAGAATGTTGATTTTCGGACTGAATATTCTTAGTTTTGGGTCGATTTTAGGTTCGATTTTAATTTGAAAATAATTTTAGTTTCGGGAATATCGGTGACATAAATTTGGAATCTAAAGTACAGAAATTAACTGCAGCGGTATCGAATAGCATGAGTGGGTTGCCATAAACCATTGGTATTTTTTAGTTCGTTACAAACTACACCGTTTGGTTTTGGATACAGACTCTTTAAACCCATCCGACACCTGGACTGTCAAATTGTCGCAGAAAAGGACGAAGCGGTCACCCCTCTGTGCAAAATATGAGCATTAATTATTATTAAAATATTCTGCCGAATTTGGCCAATTTTGGTCTCGTATTCAAAGATATTCTAGTAAAAAAAAAGAGTGTATGCAAGAAATCTAGAAGATAATTGTTTTTGTTTTCATTGAAACGATTCCGTTGTAGGCTCAGTTACACTTTTGATACTGATTTACCAGAGAGACGACAAATCAAGTCTATCCGTGTGCATGTCAGTTTGGAGTGACGAACAGTTTACTCAAAACAGTTTAACATTGTTGATATTTCGACCAAACGGAATTATGATAGTTTATTAAAAAACAACACTACATTCTTGTTTTAAATATTTTCAAGACATGGTTGTTATCATTTATGTATCATTGGTAAATACGTGTGCAATAATTGTTTATTCTATTGTCGGTTACACCTTATCCGTTTCGTACGACTGAATATCACTGGCCATTCTCAACAAAGTCATAACTCTGCATGGAGATTTTAGATGTAAACATGCAGTTATGTCTTTCACAGTCAGGGTACTGTGGATCTAATCTATAGAAAACTTTGAAAAAATCCTAGAAATACAATATATTTATAACCGAGTACAAGACATCTTCAGTTGTGACAAGCTTGATCTTTTGGTAGTCCTGGATAATTGTTGTTGAAAGATCGTTTTTAAATGTTAGCAAACCGCTAAACGAATGCTGATCTAATTTACGCGCCTAAGTAGCCACTTTATGGGGCCAGTACTCAACGAGCGATGACATCAACAAGCCGTGATGTAATAAGCCTGCTTCAAAAGTTATTATGTAACGGTAAAACATTCTTCAGATATTACGAATTCAAAAGCCACGCCCAGCCTCTGTAATGACAGAATATGCCAGTCGTGCGCTCTAGAACGACTCCCTACAGTTTCATACCGAAAGAATATGCCGGACGAGGTCAGCATTACGTATGCATATAAAATTTCACTGAAACAAAACAAAAATAAAATTTGATATTTAGTGAGCATCAGCGATCTTTCCTCTATCAGCAAGTGTTCTATTCTAAAACCAAACCATTATTTAACTCTGTCAGAGGTTTTGGTTCGAAAACTTAAAAAAATGTTTTTATAAATATTTCCCCTATCAAAAGGCCAACACAGGCGTCTTTAACGCAGAGAAAAATATCTGACAAGGTGGAATTTGAACGCAACCTATTAATATTCCTTATTAAATAAATTTTGGCTAACTTTCAATCTAGTGGATTTAGCGATTTTATCAAATAAATCGCTAAATTCGAGTATTTTAGAAGTGTCGCTAAGCTTGAATCGTCGCTGAAAGTAAAGTGCATGGGTACAATAAATAATTCCGCAACTTTTGAATACCTTAAATAATTCACCAGTCGGGATTACATTTATGTCAGTAGTCGGGTTTTATGAGCCCGTGGAGAGAGGCTTCTTTGCGTAGGTCTGTCACTCAGTCAGTGGGATGCACAGTCAGAATTTCTTTGAGCTGCACGGCGATTTTTCAGGAAAACGGGACGATACGTAATTCCACATATAGCGCAACCACGAGGTGGTAATAATTGAGATATCAAGCGGATTCACGCAGGCCTTCAACGAGGAAGTTGCGATTGACCAGCGCAAGATCGCCCATCAAGAAACAGATTTTTCTGGTTTGTATTTTTTTTATTATATAGAGGAGTGTTTTACACTCGTATATTTCATGCGAAACTACATTCGGGATCCGAGTGAAATATTTTTCATATTCTTACTAGTGAAGATGTCGCTGACGTCATTTCTTTGTTTTTCCTGCTCATTTCATATCTCATTTCCAGCGAAACACTCATATCTATACAATAAAAAAAATTACACGTTGCCTTCATAACATGTTCGCACCATTGTGTAATGTCCTCTATTTATTACATCGGATGGGCCAAAAAAATAAGTAACCCCCCCAAATGAAAAATTGTTATAAAATATTATCCAAAGCAGAAACTAGTAAAATTTAAACCACTTTGAATTTAGTCTAATTTACATCTTCTGTTGAAATATCTAAACAATAACTACTTTCATCTCTGAGTAATCCAAATTCAAAAATATGCATTCTAAAATACGGGTGTAACAAAACATGCAAACAAGCTAAACAAACGTGAAACAACAAAAAAATAAGTTTAAATAAAATAAAACAAAATAAAAACAAATTTAGCTTTTAAAAGAACAAGGTCAATGTGTCCTCCGTTCTGCTGTATACAGGTTCGGAGCCTTCTTGGCCATGTGTTAATTGCAAAAGCAATTTATCGCTGCGGTAAGGACTCCGATCCCATCCACGCTCAATCGTGTTACGCAACTATTGCACATTCCTGATAGCCGTGATAGTGTTTTCAGGCACGTAAAAAAACTTTTTGGTGATTCCATATTGAATGGTCCTGATTATGAATTTAAAACGGGACTATTCTCTGCATGGCCACTGGTCTTTCGTTTATGAAACTGGGAACGTTTTTTTTTTTTGAGGAAGTCCTGTGTTGAGCACGCCGTATGGCATGATCTGGCATCGCCTTGCTGAATCTAAATTTTTTTTTCCTAAAATCGCTCATGCTGCTGCAGAATATGTTGGTAATATTCTGCATCCAGTTCCCGTCCTCGTTAAATTAAAACAAGAGGAATCTTTCCTAATGCTGAAACAAATGCTGATACCATCACTAAAGACGAAAAAATCGGAGAAACCTCCAGCGTTTTCTTCTTGCTGCTGAGTAAATTCTGTGATTCTGGCGGTTTAGTGGAGGACCATGCAACAGTAAACGTCTTCTCGTCACTAAAACAACTTCTTCTGATAAATGATTAATTTTTGATTGAGTGCTAATCTTCTTCGGATACTTTGCATTTTGATTCTGCTTTCGAAACAATATTGGAGTGTCTTGATTGTTTGCTTGCTAACATGTTGGCGCCAATTTGACACCCGTATTTTTGACTGCATGTCATAACTTTGGATTACTCAGACATAAAAATAGTTTTGGTTTCGATATTTCTGCAAAAGCTGTGTATTAAACCAAATTTAACGTGGTTTAAGTTTAATCAGGTTCCGCTTTGGGGAATATTTCATAACAATTTCTTAGTTTTGGGGGTTACTTTTTTGGTCCACCCGATATATACTGAGTGACGTCAGAATTACAAAACTCGTATCCCACTCGAACCGGTGCGATCGAATACGATTATATCAACACCTGTGGTAATACCAAATTTCAGCCAATGAGCTTTGACTATTTTCGCTCACTTATAAAATATGCAAACGAGGTTAAACAGTAGTTTATATAGTAAATAGAAAATTACATTGTCGCTTGGAGATATAACGAATTTATCCTCGTGTACTAAAATGATACGCAGCAATATAAGATATAAAAATAACGCATACCGAAACGCTTTATCTTTTCCAAATATGGCACCAACCTCTTCGACGAACATCAAAGAACACTACACTCAAAGCAATTTTGTCATAATTTATTCGTCTATTTATTTGTTAACAAAAGTTAGTTAAAAAGAAGTACTTTAAGAAGGCTTTAACAGTTTAAGCGAATTTTGTTTTGGGCGAAGCAAGCTTCTGCAGTCAATACTCGCATCTTTATTTCGCTTCGTCTAAGCCCCTGTTATCCTACCTACGTTTCAATTATGCCCCTCACCCCTTCTTATCTGAAACACCCTTTCATATCCCCCACCATAATTTGTGTCGGCAAAATAGCACCCTTAGATAAAAATGATAAGGATGACCGCCAAAAATTAAACTATCAACCGTGATCCATGCATGGACAGTAAAAATACATATGTAGCACAAAATATCCCGTTCTGTTTCTTTAAAGTGGTTATGAATACATGTTTCAAGCTTGTACAAAGTTTTGTGAGTATAATTTTCAGGTCGGATCGAAATCCACCAATCGAACAGTACATGTACCATGCATCCAAATTTCTCTTCTCAACAAGCTAACCATAGCAGGCAAGTCTGTCAGTAAAAGAAAGGTCTTTCTGGTTAATCCTGGTAAGTGCTATGTGCAATTGATTGCCAATATTCATGATCTCAAATCTACCGAAGAGGAAATACACTTCTTGGAGCTATAGATCAGAGCTGATAACGACATTGCAACACTTTCTTCCAGCATCTCTCACACCAAATATTTCTGTATTACCCTGACTTTATGGAGCAGCAATTGTTCATTGCTGGATCCACAACTGACAGGCCGGGATTTAATTTTCTGAAAGCAGTAACTAGCTCGTAATAAATTGTTCTCCGACCCCTCCGACTCTCATCAGAGCTGTTACTCTTTCTAAACACAGAAGTAAGTATTCTACTTTGTTCTCGACGACGAAGTTTCTGTCGACGAGCTCGAGTTGGACATTTTTTATTTAATTTCTTTCCTGCTACATCAGCCTTAAATTTATCACGACGTATAAACCGACATCCAACCTGCTAAATAGAAAGTACACCACCCATGACTAACATTGTATCTTTCACTAATAGAATGCTCGAGTTTTATGGTAAATTATACGATTGCTTTCCTCAGACAAAAAATGAACTTGATTAATCTTCGATCTGCTTCGAGCTTCAACGTCAAAAAGTGCGCGTCTCTGAAGATTTATACCCTGTTTCTCTTCGCGTTTGTTGACGTTGTCAGAGAGTTTTTTCTTCAAGTCTGTCTGTATCAAGCTTCACAGGATTTCATAGAAGTTTGATAGGATGTTTGACAAAAGCAAGACAATCTGAGAACCGTTCGAAAAAAGCCCCCGGTTCTGACAACAATTTTGGTGTGGTCCCTGCTCGTCAATCGTCACTGTAACTCTGTGTGCAGCGAGGGCAATCGTAAACAGTTAAACTCCGAGCCAGCTACCCAGTCTCACACATGCGCTGCAAAGCTTAGGCTTTGTAACCGAGCAAAGTTCGGAACACAAAAGATAAAATAACAATAACAAAAAACAGACGCGAAACCTTAACTCTGGCGCCTTTCGGCCCCGAGAAAAAAAACTCCCCTGTCGACAGTTAAATCTTAATTTCCTGGTCGTTCTGGCTGTAATAGCAGTGATACTGACATATTCTTCCGTAACAGGAAAAATACTCAATCATAACGAGTTTGCAAAATTGGAATTCATAAAAATAATTGTAATGCAAAACAACGAATATATAATAAGTTTCTACTTGTATCATAAAGAAAGAATTATTTAAAATGTTAACGTATCCAGGCGCGGATTTAGGGGAGGGGCCGGTCGGGCCATGGCTCCCCCTTTTAGTGGAACAACCAACTTTTATTATGGGCTATATAACAGCAAAATGTAGAAGTATAGTTTTTACAAGCACTTATTAAAAAGACGGCGATAACTTAGATACCTTTTTATTGATCTAAGAAATAAAAACGTTGATCATGATATTTTTTAATCGTGAATGAGAAACTGGGTCAGCTTATATAAAACCGTTCTAGTTCTTAAGTTTGGCTCGCTGCGGTGATGTTTCGAAAATCCACGTACCCTAAACGTATACTTTTTAAAATAATCTCATCTAAGTTAAGTTTTTTCTTAATAAGAAAGGGTAATTCCAACGTAAAGATTTAAAAGATACTGTTATTTTGTATGCCAGTGCCTTAAACGAGTCAGACTTTGTGAAACGCGTGTAGAGTGTCAGGGACCGCGGAGCCATAGCGCTGGGTTGACTTTGATCCCACCAATAATTTTGCCTTCGGTGCTCGTTGGGTCGCGCTATACACGAACTTAGCCCCCCGAAATAGGCGAGTTTCATTCGTTGTTAATAATGAGTTGACTGTTATTTGATTTGTAGTTTGAGACAAAGGTTTCTTTATTTTTAGGGTCCCGAAGGTGTTTAGATTTGAAAAGATTTGTTTGTAAACATTATGTCAGCTAAAATCCGCCGATATGCTCCGCGTGAGTGAGGAATAGGGTTTTGCCCTGATGTCTACGGTTCCCCCTTCCCAAGATTCCTGGATCCGCGCCTGGTATCGCTTCTTTATAACTGAAAGCAACTGTAGTTTTACAGAAGGATTTACGCACCTCGATCCTTACACAACTCACAGGTTAAATCTTTACAGTTTTTATATCTTAATAAGTTTGTCTAGTCGACAAAATAATAAATGCTATTCGCTTGTATTAGCCTCGGTTAGAGTTAATAAAAAAAAAAAGGCAAACACTGCTATGCAACAGTTGGAGTTAAGTTGACACATTCGTTCCTCAAACGGCCAAAAAACGTTTCTGTAAATCTCAAAACATTACTCCATACATTCTCTACAAGATGGTTGTCAAAGTGTTCCACCTAAACCAAATGGTCAGCCATTCGTGTTCTTTCGAAAGCTTTCGAGTATTTCTTGCACAAACACTTATCCTTAATAATTCACTCAAATGCAATAGTCGAGAGACTTTTTTGAGAACTTAATAATTTCCTCGCAGAATAAAACGACATCTGGATGGAATAAATAGACAGAACTTGCGTACAACATTAGATCGAGGCTAAGGTAGAACCTCGTAATCTGCCCTGTCTTGCCTTGACTTCAGATTACTACCTCCCAATATCGGGCCGTGCTTAAATCTTTCGAAATCTACTCAACACACTGCTTAAGAGAAACCAATTGCTGGACATGAAAGCTTCTTAGGCTCTTTCTCTTTCTAACGGAACCGACTGAACAAAACTAACCGACTGCTGTATCTGGTCAGGTTGAGCTGAGTGGGTCTCTAAAATGAGAATTCAGCTCTATCAGTCCCAGATGTACTGGCAAATTCTCCCAACTAGAGACTATATTTTTCATGGAACAAGTCTGGGAGAATTTCGTATAAGCTATGTAAGGAGACTTTTGCTGAAAACTGGCTGGGAATGAACTGCCACGTTGTGACAAGTCAACGCCAAAAATATATTTTCTACGCTTCTGCGTCTATTGGAGCAGCGAATATTTCAAGAATCTAACTTTCAAGATGAGTCGAGCAATATGAGTAGTAACTGAAATTGCTAACGTTAATTAAGAAATTAGGACAGTTTTGGTATGTGAGAAATCGGGATTTGACAAGAAAATTTCTTCGCTAACCGTCAACTATAAAGCCTCGAGTTCCCTTTCATTATCTGGCTACACGTACAGCTCTGTCCCTACAAGACACCAATATCTAGCTCGTTTAGTACATGCTGCTTTAAAAGTATTAACTGCTAGAAACTTCGACCAGCTCTAGATTCTGTTTATCTTCTCTTACTTATCAGTAAATCCCACATAGCTATGTATGCATCTGAGAGGTAAGACTCCAAGTACCCAATCTGCAATGGGACGAGTCAAAATGTCAAAAGGGTCGATAGTTTGCACATTACCAGAGTTCAGTCTTATTCTATCTGTATACAGGCTGTCGGCACGTAACCCTGGCAGTATCCTCGGAGCACTTTGGTCCAGCCACTCCCATCATTATCCATTTCTAAAACAATCAGCTCTTTTCCGGCGCCCACTTCAATCTCGTCGTCGTAAATGGCTGCAAAAAAGATGATCAAAAAAAGCATTTTTTAAAATATCGTTTTTGCACGACTTAAGATGCTGTTGTTCGACAAAGACCTGGAGCAAAACTCAGTTTTTTATGGAGCTCTGTTAGTGACATGTTCATCAACAACTTCTATTGCACGACTTTTGCTGCACGACTTTTTTTTCACGACTTTTCCTGCACGTTTTTTTGACATAACTTTATACGCATGCGCGTATGCAAATTATGTAAGCAATCGCGGGCGAAACCGCTATCAGTGAAACAATCATCAAACGTTCGGCAAAATTGAGGACAATATACCAGCTGGTCAGTTCTTTCAGCGTGGAGGTGAACGTATTGAGCTGATGGACTTATTTCAATCTTGGTTTTAGGTACACCGAGATTTTGCTGTTCCTAAGGCTACACCATTATTGTCCATTATTGTCCATTATTGTCCATTATTGCCCATTATTGCCCATTATTGCCCATTATTGCCCATTATTGCCATAGTAAAAAAAGCAGAAATTAAGGCCAAATGGCCACCATCTTGAATTAATTTCTGATTTTTTCTAAAATCGAGAAATGTTATAGAAATAGTATCAATTATATCATTTGAAATGGTAAAATTGGAAAATAACTGATGTCAGTCAAAAATTGGAGACCATCAGAAAAAGTCCAAATTCTTGAGGCAAAATTCAATTTTCATGACTTACCGTGACGACGTTGTAAATTATGGCGTTACATAATTAGTGCCAAAAGATGTACTAATATTATTAACAATCAAGGGTTAGTGTTGTGCCAAAGCTTTAGGTAATCAGTCAAAAGCTACCATTCGACTACCCCCCC
>JAOBRD020122318.1:0-10122 GCA_027575215.2 Hydrozoanthus sils | reverse complement strand
AACCAATACCCCTAAATCAGGTTTTGAGAAATTGAGCTCTGAAAAAGTGGTGGGGGGTGGGGTAGGGGGTATGTGCCACCACCCACCACCTCCCCTGACAAAATTGGGTTCCTTAAAAATACCATTGTTTTGACTTCTCCCCTTGCTTGCTCAGCTCCTAATTTCTCATAACAAAATATCAAATTTTGCTTAAGTGTCGTAAGGAAAAGCTAGACAGTGATAATCTGACTATAGGGTGAAGCTCTTGCTTTGAGAGGTTTGATGGATATGTTTGATGCACTAATTTTGACTTCAAAATCTTTTACAGACAGACGAATTAAAACAAATGTGTGAGGTATCGCTATTCAGACATCACATCTGCGAGGACTCGGTCCTTGAATTACTTTGTTTCGCTGACCAGTACAGTGCGTCGACATTAATGGTAAATTGATGACGTATAACCATAAAGACTGACAGTTTCTTGTATACACTGGTAGACTTTATCCACTGGTCAGTCACGTGATCTGAATTGGGTAAACAAAGAAAGCAGCAAACAGTAGTGATGCAGGAAAAGGTTGTTTTGACAAAATGCTTCCTGTTTCAGGAAATGAAATCGAAAAATACTGCAAAGGTTGTAGAAATGGACAAGCATCACATCTCATTCGTTTTTTTTACCTAAGGCCATAGTTAATCTATATACTATAGGGACTGGTTTTGATCCATTGTTGTATATTTTTGTTCGTCGTTTTCTTTTGTTTACTAGTACTGAAGGTGCACAAAATATAAAAGGTTTTGAGATGCTAATCTTTAAGTAGCCAGTCAAAACATTCTCACTAACACCTGAAACAAAGAATGTGTACGGTCGCGGTTCGTTCAACCTACAACAAAGCACCTTTGCATATTCTTTGTATTTCCCATTTGAAGTTTGCCGGCTTTCATAACCAATCACTAGAATAACTATGCCTAAGGCAGGATATCTATAACTTTTTACATTTACTAACGTTTTTTCCTTCAGAAAACAGTGAAAGGAAAAATCATATGTGGCCAACAACGTTAAAGAATAGTAGTAATGGACATTTGTGCATCAAATTGCGTCTCTCGGTGTATCGTTTACCTAATTCAGAAACTGTGATGTAAACAGCGGATCAGTTCTGTTCGGTTTTTAAAGTTACTGTTGACATGAATACGCAAATACTAATGATTCTCTTTCATCTCCCAGGCTAACGTTTGACAGTTAACCTGGTTTGTTCTCGAAGGATAATAACTTTGTAGTTATTCCATTAAGTTCTTTCCTCTGGGTAAACTCAATACCCATTACCTTCAGTATTTACAAGGGTAATGATTGGATTTTGTTGGTCACATTAACCGACTGCTACCTTGGTTTTTACATTGATGTAAAGAACTATAAACCAGTAGGTTATTTTGGGGTCATCTTCTTTGAATTCCTGTACATCAGTTGAACATTATTCCCTCAGCCCAATACAAATACAAGCCAAGACTCGAACCCAGGCTGTTGTGGGTGGTAGGCACGAAAACAAGCCGTTTTGCCATCCTTCCCCCTCCCCCTCTCCTTACTATTAATTTACCCACCCCAGGGCTCGAAATTAACTCTTTCAAGTAGCCGTCTGGCCATCTGAGGTAAAATTTAGTAGCCTGAGTGCAAGATTAGTAGCCATATATATTTTCAACGCTTAATCCGTACTACGACTACGTCTGTAGGCTGTGTGTGAAAGAATTTAATTTGGTGCCAGATCTCTTTGGCCAAGGAAACAGATAAGCTTCATTACGTCATCAAATCGTTCATCATTTTGTTAGATATATTAACTCTTAGTTAATCAGTCGGAAAAGTTCTTCACAATTGGCTACCAGTTCTAGAAATCTAGTTGCCCGCGTTCGCTTGTGGCAGCATTGGCCGCCTATAAGTGACAGTTCGAGCCCTGGACTCAATTTATTGTTCGGCTATATTTTAACTCTTCGAAGCTATTTAAATCGAGAGTAGCTAGGTTAACATTGTGCTTGTGCTTATCCAACTCAGTGCAGTTAAAGTACCGTATATATTAAGGGCGAGGGGAGGCTTTGAATGCTGTTTAAAAGTCATTTTAATCTTTTTCGTGCTAAACTGTTTTGTTTTCTAGTGGGGAACTTTGAACTTCATGAAAAGCCATACAGATCTGTGTAAAGGCGATTTATTTGAAGAACTGCCGCATCATCTGCAACAGAAAGTTACAAAGCACGTTAGTCCAGGGTAAGGCGTGTTCTATCATCCTTGTAGGGTATCACGTACTATTGGTCGCTTGTAAGACTACCTCGTTCACCATATCGAGTCTAAACACAACATGTTTTTATTGTTCATTAAGGACGAATTCTGAAGTACGTGATAATACTGCAGAGGAACTGCTCGGCGGATTTGCTGTAAGTTCTGGCTGTGATTACTTGATGAGATGTTTGTGTTATATCGTAGTTTTTCAGTGAGGTCAATTCTGACATGCTATAATGACCAAAGGCAGTTGTAAGAGAAACCGAGAAAGAAAAAAACCCAACTTGCACTTCATATATTTTGCTCTAGTTTTTCTATTGAGCACTCTGACAACATTTGTGCACTATGCCACTGGTATATATATATATATATCTTCCTCTTATTGTCGTTATTTTGATGAATATTTGCTTTGGAAAGCTTAATTTGGTAAAAGACAGAGAAAGAAAACAAAATATAGTTTTTTAATTCACGGCTTAATTATCAAGTGAAAACTTGGTTAGTAAATCATTTTAAATCCATTCAGTTTAAATAACATTACCTTTTATTAAAACCTCTTTTTGTATGCAAATTCAATTTATTTGAAATATTCTATTTATTAACATAGTCTCACCGATAACGGCGCCAAGAAGACATCCAGACGTCGCAAATTAAAAAAATAGAGTTTGTTTCCTATCTCTGTCTTTTATGCTACTGTTGTTATCATTATTTTCATTTTTATTATAATTGTTATTAATATTATACTATTATCATTATTGTTGTTGTTGTTATTATTTTTATACCATCAATGTTATTATTATTATTATTATTATTATCATTATTATTATCATTATCATTATTGTTACTATTGTTATTATTGTTGTTACAACCTGAAGATGATCAGGTGTACGGAAAATGTTTGGTTTTTTAAAAACTTCCATTACATATTTTTAGCCTTATTTTTTTAAAATTTTTGTTGTTGTTATTAGTATTATTATATCATTGATATTATACTGTTTCTATTATTATTATTATTGTTATTATTATTATTATTATTGTTATTGTTATTATTACGTTTATCATTATTACATTAATATTGTTATCAGTATTATTTTTAATATAAATATTACTATCATCAGTGTTATTATTGTTGTTGTTGTTGCTGTTGTTTTTTTTACTGCTAGAAGTCTTGACGTATGGGTTTTTTTTTCAGTCATGTAACCTGTCGGATGGTGAAGAAAACGAAATGGGCACATTTCCCAATCTTGAAAGATTAGAAAGTTGTATTCGCAATCTGCAAGATATCTTAGGAGAATCTGTGTCTCGACCAGAACTTGTGCGAATAGCAATCGCAGCTGATTACGATGTAAATAGAGCTATAAATTTCTATTTCTCTTCCTAGCAGAAAACTCAGAGACTCTTGTCCAAAATTTTAAACAAATAGTTACTGTTTAACGTGTAGTGTGAAAACGAAACCGATTGTAGCCACACTGTTAGTAACTTAACAGGGAATCATAGTTCTAAAAACAGTGCAGTGGCCGAGCGGTTAGTGTGTTCGTCTCGTAACCCTAGGGTCGCGACTTCGAGCCTTGGTCAGACCACTGTGTTGTGTCCTTGAATAAGACACTTTACTCGATTTTGTTCCAGTCGACTCAGCTGTATACATGAGTACCAGTTCTGCTAGGAGCTAACCTGCGATGGATTAGTGCCCTGTCTGGGAGGAGTCAAAGACTCTCATCCGTTTAACACTACAGAAACTGGTGAACTACTCGTAACGCTGGGGTAGCGGGTTCGACTCGTAACGCTAGGGTAGCGGCTGCGAGCCTCAGCTGGCCCAGTATGACGTATTCGTGGGTTGTGCCACCTTACCTGACTTGTTCTAGGCATTTAAGCACTGTGAGTGTCAGCTTTTGTCTGCGGTCGGCTTAACCGCCGCAATCTCCATGGAAACTGGCGGAAACCACTGACGTAATGTGTCTTTTCGATCAGACATCCACATCCTACTTGTTACAGCGATGGTAGCACTCGCTTTAAGTAAGCCAGCTGGTTTTGAAAACGTCATTTAATGTTAGTTAAAAAGAAAACTACGATACTTTAAATTCAGAATTTGATCGTTGTTCTTGCTTGCTTTCCTGATATTGTCTGATCACATTTGAAGTAAATATGAAAATAATTTTACCTCTTTTGTTTTCTGTTCTTGTTGCGTTTTGTCTGTTGTTGCCGTTTTGAAACTCCTCCCAGTGGTCTATGTCAGTCTTACCAACAGCTTCCGTGATACAGTTAGAAAGTTGATCATTAGTATTTGGAATAAAAATGGAAATATTTGTTCCAAATGCGTACTAGTTGCAAAACAAAATGTTAACAAATCACTATTTGCCCTGAAGTTGTGTTTTTGTATAAAGACAGATAGACTACTGTAAGGAAAGGAATCGTATATCCATGTACCTCAGACCATAATCCCGTTCAGTTGAGGTGAGAGCTCCTTTTGTGCATGAAGAACAAAGAACTACGAATAATGTAAACCTGCACAAACAGTACAGTAAATCGTGTTAGTAGAAACAATTATTTATGATGCAATCACAAGGGTTTATTATTCATTTTTTGTTGACCCTGAAAGAAATGAAGTAAGGGTGTACAACTGCCACTAAAGGTCTTGATGCACCACTGTATACCGTAAAATCCCACTTTAAAGCTGCCCCCCCCGGACATAAGCCCATCCATTTGCCAACGAGTGTATTATTCCGGATACAAGCCCCCCCCTGTGTATAAGCACGGGGAAACAGGCAAATTGCAAACGTTAAGGCTTGTAGTTTTTTTACTTTCATTCTGTTTCGTTCCAGTTGTTAATTCAAGTTGGTTATATAGATGTTTCTTTAAATAAATTTCCCGTTAATTGTGATGCACAGTGAATGTATTACAAGTTTAACCTAAAATGTAATGGTATGTTAGCTTTAATTCGTTTCTTGGATCCGTTTTATCTCGTCGTTCCGAAACTTTTTTTTGTTCTGCTTCAGTAAAATCGAAGCCCCCTCCCCCTCCCCCGGATATAAGTTCCCCAGTTTATAAGCTCATTGAAACAACTAAGAGTTATCAAAGCCCAGGGCATTAAAGTGGTATTTTACGGTATTAATGTATCCTGGTGTTGCTATTTTTGATTTTTGTTTGTTGTTAAAGGTTAGAACAAAAGTTCAAGTGAAACTTAAACAAAACAAAAAGGAAGTATTCTAAAAGGAATAAAATAGCCTCGCTTGTGTTTCTATGCAAAAATAGAAAACGCTATGTCGTAGCAGACACTCGAAACGTAGAGAGAAAACTCGGCTTCGCCTCGTTTTCTTCTTAAGACTTTTCTCGTGTTCAGCTACGTCATAGCGTTTTCTATTTTTGTCTAGAAACACGCGCGAGACTGTTTTATTCCCCTTAGTACAACGTTCTAAGTCTTAACGTGTTTGATGATCGACATGCTGTTTATAATGCCTAGCTAGTTCCTGCATTTTGGGCAAAAGAACGTTATCTGTGTGGGTACGCACAATGCAGGAGACACCTTTTTTGAATTGGTAGCATACAATTTTTTGTTCTTTTCCACACCAATACCGATACTTTTCACCCTATACCATTATTCCCCTCTGTATTATTATTCAGAACTTCAGAGTACCTCCCTCGTATCAGCTGGACCATATAGTTCGCCACTGCTACGGAAAAAAATGGATAAATATGGGACTATTTATAAGCCAGTAGTACCCGCGCGCGTTGGGGTAAAATATAAAATTCATGAAACTTTAACAAAGCAAAGCAATGAAGCGGGATGGGAATATAATATTGATGCTTTTTTAAGTTTGATGCACATTTTATTTTATCCCGACGCGCGCATGTTTTTCGGAAATTCCGAACTGGCTTATAGTATCTTACACTGTCAGTGTAACCAATTTTAAAAAACCGAGATTGCTAAAAATAAAGAAAATGAAAAGAAAGAGGGAACAGTTTTAAACTAGAAGCAGCCCTCGGTAAATCAAGATGGCGTACAAGTAAACGAGTGAGACCCGCGGGAGGGGGGCTAGAAGAAAAAATATCTCGACCGTTTCTTGTCCGTCATATAGTTTTACCGATAAACTAATGAGGAAAAACAAGAACTGCTTGTAGTCTAGAACAGTTTCAACCAACTAACTGAAACAAAACAAAAAAAAATTCAAAGCCCTCGCGAGCAGAGCACCATACCTAAACAAGAATGGTAAACCAATTTTGATCGACTACCACAAAGAGCCTGGCTGTGCATGACGCGATTCTGATCGAATGATCTCCTTGACGTGCACATTAAACTTAGTTCGACGCGCGCCGACATCCTAATATACATTCCATAAAACTATAAAGTTGATCTCATTTGTTTTCAGCAAAAAATAAAAAAGTATAAACTGATATAATGATAAAAAGAGCTAACCAAATGGAGGAGTTTAAAGTTAGAAAAACGAAGTTAAAACCAGTAAGATAATAAGAGAGTATTAACAGAAGAATAAAAACTACCCAAGAAACAGCGAGAAGCTAAGCGAGAAAGAAAATGAAATGTAAAGCGAAAGACAAAGAGTGTTAATTAGGGCTGCGCTATTGAATAATACCTAATTTCTTTGTCATATCAAACAAGAAACCGAGCGTAAATGTTTATTTCAAACGATTTTTATTTTATGTTCATGTTTTTCTACCGCACGTAAGACCAATTGCTTGTACAGGGTACTAAGGCGCATATGAATGACAAGGAAATTTTGAAAATCTATCATACAGAACTCTTGAAAGCATTCCTCTTGATGTAACGACTTGCAGGCATTAAAAACCAGATGTATATACATTCAAATATATATAAAAAAAACATCACTTTGTTGTCTTTGTACAAAACTTAAAAAAATTATATCCGAGTCGTATAGTTGAGCTAAAACGCTCGCTTTAAAACCACTTGTAAAACCCCAGCGCCGTGACTATATGCGTCGACCACAAAGATAGTCCGCCTTCGTCTTAATTCTCTTTCTCCACAGTTCAATAGAGATTTCAACTCAAAGCCGACTGGGGATTGACCACAACTTAGCATGTGCATAAAAGGTGCCGTTAATCCTTGGACATAAGTTTTCTCCTTGGATGCTCTGGTGCTAGTTTCTGGAAAAAACACGGCACTTAACACAGTACGACGGTTCAAACCGATAATCAAAAATCTCCAGTAACCTTGCGACTCTACAAATCCTTTGCAATCCGCCGCGGGAACAACTAGGATATGTTGTTTCCCTGGCGTGCTGAGGGTTGGTAGCGTCTGCGCATGTGCAGAGGGTAAGCCAAAGGTTGGAAGACTAGAAGCAGCTTCTTTCCAATCATTGTCAAGAACTCGATAAGGAAAATGCTTCTCATTCTCTAGGCTCTGAATGGAGTCGTTAAGAACATCACGTTCGCATGTTTCTTTGGTTTTCTTTCGAGGAGCTTTTCGTCGGGGAACTTTACTTGTTTCTGGGGTGGATTTCCCGTCTCTTCCAAAATCGTTGTTTTCTCGCCGTTTCTTAGCCATGTTTCTTGTGCAAACACGGTTCGACATCGCATTCTCAAAGCGCTCTCTTTTAGTTTGAGACCGTGTGCGTACTTGGCTTGAACTGGAATCAGTCGAAGAGCTTTGGGATTCTGCTAGATACAAAACAGAAGTTTAAAGTTGCAGGGAAACCTGATACATAACAACTGGTTGCTATCAAGTTTGCCAGCTTTTGAGTTTTACTTTCAATTTATGAGTTCGTTAAATTCACTTTTAGAGGTCAATAAAACTTACAAAATTCACGGTTGCTACGGGGAGATACATCACCAGTCCAAGTTTGGCTCAAATTCATCCAAAGGTAATGGATTGGCGGCAGATTTTTTTAAAAAATAAAAATTTGCCTGTATTTGCAGTGACCTCATCTCTTGAAAACATTTAATGGTAGTACCTCGAAACCATATGGTAGAACCATAAAGGATTTTTGCACCCTTATGCTTCATTTAGCAAGGCCTATCCACTGAGATAACAAAACGTTTCATAGGCACTTTCATTATAAGATAAGACATTGTGTTATACATCCTAGCCATGTTCTATGCTGAGTGAGCTAAATCCTTTCTCGAAACAAATGGCCCATAAGGCCGGTATTTATCTCCAGTTTCCATGGTAGTGTTAATTGGACAAGAGTCTTTCACTCCCCCTGGACTGGACACTAATCTATCGCAGGTTAGCTCCCAGAAGAACTGGTACTCATTTATACAGCTGAGTCGACTGGAACAAATTGGTCAAGTGCCTTGCTCAACAACATAAAATAGTGGTCTGATCGGGATCGTACACGTTAACCGCTCGGCCACTGCGACGCCGACTTTTGCTAATAAACGCGTTTAGCGCGCTACTAAAAACTGAGCTGACTCAAACTACAGCCTTGATTGAAATGAACGTGCCAGATCTTGTTAAAAGACTCTATCAGCCTGTTTTATACACTGGGAAGCTCGTATTGTTTCCCTCCTTGGCTATAATTGGGTTTGCAACGATTCCAGCTTTAAGGTTGATATGTAAGATTTCAGTATTACCTCCGGTTGACTCCTCGACACTATCCAAACTGCCTCTAGCTTCAGAGGTGTGATCTTCAACTTCTGTTTCTATGGGGACAAACTCCATGGCAACCACAAAACCCTGTAAGGCCAACCTTACCCGCTGCATATACTGCAAGTCATTCAGAATTGCTGGGATATTCTCCATGCTAACAAGCTGGAGAGGTCTTTCCACTGGAAACCCATTTCTGTATGCGATAAAATTTGATGGTAAAGGGGGGAAGTCGTAGCTTCCACCATGACATGATACAAATAACAATTGTTTGGCTTCATCTGACTTTCTGAATGCAATCACTTGATGCACAAAAGTTGATTCACCGAATGGTTTTCCTGCTATATCTCCTGGTTTGGTTAAAGAGTAAATTTGGGAGTCCCGAGTCGTTGTCAAGAAAACATGTCTTGGAGATTGTGAATTGAGTAGCTCAACCTTTAACAGCATTCTAGCACAGACGAGGACCTGTCCAACAGCAATGGACTCAACCACCTCTGGCTGAGAACAAGTGTAGAGCTTGATAACAATAGGAAAGTCACTTGAACCTGGACAAAGAAATAAACGTTTAGGGCATCTCATTGAACTCGATAAAAGCAAAACTGTTATTTATTTTACAGATATCAACATTTACCAGCACCCTACAAACGACTCATTCATGACGTAAAAAAAACAGTGAACGGAGCAGAACGAGCTGACTTTACTTTACGGATCGAAAACCACCTATCACGAAATATAACTTTAACCCCACAACCGATCACATTACAACTTAACCGACAAATCAGTATTCGCGTGCCAGACTATATTAGTATTCAACCGTCGCACTACTCTGAAGTTCTTAATAATAGTATTTGTATTATTTATTTTTGACTAAACTTCCACTCTATAATGGCCTTATTTGGGACTGTACTATTACTAATTTCTGGGTTTCGGAAGCCAATCATATCCACAGCAGGTTTTCAGACTATCAATATTCTTCTTCTTGGACACAATGCTTAGTGTTTACATTTGTCAAATGAATCCTCATTTTCGACAAGAAGCAGCACCCATCTCAAAGGAAAAAGATATTTCATAACTTTTTTTTATTAGTATTACAGTTTATTTTACATACTTAACCGCCATACTAGTTATTTAAAATATGTTTAATTTACAGTATAAATACGATGATAATATGTACTCTTCGCATTAAATCCCCTGAAGAGTGAGCTATCACGAAACAGGCTTGTCGGGGTGAAAGTGTACTAGTCTCTTTGTGTTTGTTTTTCTGTTTTAAAAGTTGTTGTTAACTGTCAGTCTTTCTTCTTCAATTGTATTTCTAAGGTGGAAGCTGTGGTGT
>JAOBRD020122211.1:0-10123 GCA_027575215.2 Hydrozoanthus sils | reverse complement strand
AGGTTTTATTTTCGAAAATTACTATTATTAAAGGGTTCTACTTTTCATCTGGAACTTATAAAAATAAGCTTGATAGGAACTTTAAAAAGAAGTAACAACTAAGAAACTACCATTGTTTATAAATCAAAAACGGTTACCAGGAGCTTCTGAAACAGTCATCGCCTTTATGTGGGCCCTGGCAACATCACGAACGTCCACCGTAGCATACATCAAATTTGGTACCATCATCATTTGCCTTTGTAGTAATCTTCTGGGAATCTACACATAACCATAATAAGAAGGGGTTAGTGCTAGGACGTATGGTTCTAGAAATATTAACATCTAACCCCTGTGGCAATCTGAGAATCTACAACAGAAACATTATAACAAGGGTTAAGGCTAGGAAGGATAGTTCTAGGACTCATAAACATCTCCCTTTGTAGTAATCTGGGAATCTATACAGAAACATTATAACATGGGTTAGTACTAGGACGGATAATTCTAAAAATCATAAACATCTCCCTTTGTAGTAATCTGGAAATCTTTACAGAAACATTATAACACGGGTTAGTGCTAGGACGGATGATTTTAGGAATCATTAACATCTCCCACTATAGTAATCTGGAAATCTATACATAAAAATTACTACATGGGTTAACGCTAGGGCAGATGGTTCTAGGAATCATTTTTAGTAATCTGGGAATCTTAAATAAACATTATAACACGGGTTAAGGATAGGACTGGTGGTTCTAGTTAAGAATCATTAACATCTCCCTTTGTGGTAATCTGGAAATTTTTACATAAACATTATAACATGGGTTTAGGTTAGGACGGATGGTTCTAGAAATCATTAACATCTCAATTTGTAGTAATCTGGGAATCTTTACTTAAACATTATAACACAGAATAGTGCTAGGACGGATGGTTCTAGAAATCATTAACATCTCACCTTGTACTAATCTGGGAATCTTTACACAAACATTATAAAATGGGTTAAGGCTAGGATGGATGGTTCTAGTAATCATTGAAATCTCCCTTTGTTGAACTCTTTGGGAAATCTTTTTTCTAAACTTTATAACACAGGGTTAGTGCTAGAACAGATGGTGCTAGGAACCCTGGAAATTACCAAGCTCTGAATTACAAAGTGCTCTTCTGGGAATCGTTACTTAAACTTTAAAATACGGATGCTGCTAGGAAAGAGGGTGCTAAGAATAATAGACGCCTCATACTAAAGAATTCTTCTAGGAGTCTTTTCCTTAAAGTTATTACACGGGGCTAGTGTGAGGGAAGGAAGTGCTAGGAATCATAGCCATCTCACTCGTAAGTAACCTTCTGGCAATCTTTACATATACATGACACAGTTAGTGCTAGGGCAGATGTATAGAGCTAGGAAACCATGGATATCTCAAGGCTCTGAAGTATACTCTTCGGGCCATGGGAATCTTTGCATAGACATTATAACACAAGATTAATGCTAGCACGATTGGTACTGGAATCAAAGACATCTCCCTCTGAAGTACTCATTTTTTCAAACATTATAAAGGGTTTTCTAGGACAGATAGTGGTGGAAATCATAGACATCTCCCTCTGAAGAATTCATCCGGGATTAGGGTTAGTATTACTATGTCAGTATTATGTCAATATACATATATATACAGTGAGAACAAGAACAAAGATTGGAATGAGAATAAAGATGAGAATGAAAACAAGAATAGGAATGAGAATTGGGATAAAAATGAAAACAAGGTTAGTAATGCAAATAAAGATAAGAAGAACAAGGATAAGAATGGGAATATGAATGAGAGCGAAAAAGAGGATAGGAGTATATATATATATATATATTGACATAATATTGACATATTGTTATATTGACATAATATTGACTGTATTTTATAAATTATAAAATGAGAATGATTATGTTAGTAATCAACTAGTTTCATTTGATTAGTCTGTACACAAACCTCCATGCTTGTACATGATGATCCCTGAAGGATTGGACCATACATTAAACCAGGATTAATCACAGCAAGTTCGAACTTATTATCTGCGGAACAACAATGTGTACATGTTGTGGTTCTGTTTTTTCCTTGGTTTAAGTTTTGTTTTCCTTTGCTTTTGGACATGGTATTGTATGATAACGAGTTTGAAACAAAGGAAAATAAAATTTGAACCAAAGAAAAAAATGGGCCATATGACAATTAACATAGATATCTATTAGATTGTAGAATATAATTCAATACTCTTAATCATCTGTTAGAAGTGAAAAAATTGGTATCTAGAAAATGAGTTAAACTTTGAGTGAAACTAGATTGTAACCAGGGGTTTCATTATTAGCTGGGACTGGGTGCTAACACCCGTCTACAATGAGTAAAGTACCCACCTTTGTTCAAGGAAGGTCTCAAATCAAAAGCCAGACTAAAAATATAGAGAGATGCCTACCAGCTCTATCATGAGGTCCCTTCTACTTTAAAACTTTAAAATGAAACCCCCTGTTATTGCATTACTTCTCAATGTGCATTAGAGTATGGCGTTTGTTAGTTAGGCTACTATGACAACAAACCACACTGAAAAGTAGTCGCATATGTGCACTCTAAAAATATAGTCAGATGTGCATGGTTGATAACACTGAATTAAAATCTAGCTAGCGACTACATTCATGTCTCAATCAAGTGCTAAATGAAGGTAAATAACCATTTGTTTATTGAATGCATCCATGACAGCATTTAAAAATTTTTAATTATTGAAAATTTAGCCAAATTTCCCAGCCCTTTTAAAGTGCCCATAACCTTTCGTATTCTGTTTTCTTATCTAAAAGTATGTATCTTAAAAAGAACATTTTGCAAAAAAAAATTTGATTTGAAAACACAGTCTTTAAAAACAATGAAAATCTCTGCCATTTTGGTACACCAATCGCCAAGTCAAGGCAACGTAGATTAAGGACATGACGTAAATATGACGTACATTAAGGAACACTGCTCCTCATACAGCAACAACAGTGGGGTGTAAAAGTGCCAGAAAGATGTATTGCAGCTTGATTTTTGCTATCTGTTTCTTTAAAACTTTCCTCCTCTGACAGAATTAGTTTTATTTTGATGTGGCGGTGATGCAAACTCCTTAATCTATGTCACAGTTAGCCTGTCATCGTTATGATCAGCGACAAAGTTGATCAAAGAAAAGTAGAGTTTAAAGTTTTATAAAAAAATTCACATTTTTTTCAAATCAAATTTTTTTTTCAGAAATGTTCATTTTAAGATAAGTACTTTTAGGTTATGGCACTTTAACAAATAATGTTATGCCAAGTTTTGTGAATTTGATATCAAACACAGAAATTAGCGTTTTGAAGACACAACATATAATATATCATTTTTTTCCAGAATACAACCAACCAGTAACAGTGGGTTATCTGTTAATTCTGCCTTGCATTGGAGAAGGTGCTGATAATCTACTGGCATGGGTCATCAGTTAGATTTTGAAGTTGATCTTGCCAACAGCATAAAATGTTCTGTTAGATTTTATGGTATTTACACTTTGTTTAATCTAGCCGGTATTCAAGGTCCAGTATTCCAACTGATTAACACAACAAGGGTTCCGGTTATACACTGATGCTAGCTGGTTTTTTATTGACTTTTGTTTTTCTTAGTCATAAAAATGTTGGGGTGCTGGCATCTGCAGTGCAGGTTATGGCCTATGTTGTCAACATCAAAAAGGGTTCCGGTTATACACTGACGCTGGTTTTTTATTGACTTTTGTTTTTCTTATAGTCATAAAAATGTTGGAGTACTGGCATTTGTGATGCAGGTTGTGGCCTAAAAGATATGGTAATGCAATGGAATCAAAATGCAATCTTCACCTGGAAGAGAATTAACAAATTCCCATGCTGCTTTCTCAGCCAAGGTCTTGCTCTTCTCATAAGGAGTACATTGATCCTCAATTGACCAGTCATCTTCAGTGAGTTCCCTCTGCTCATCAAGGTGCCCCCCTGTAACAATAACAATCTAATGTTTATTAGTTACACACCTATCAATGTTATACTAGGGAAAGAAGGGGGGAGGGTGGTTAAAAGGTGAGAATTTCACAGAGTATTGATACCTGGCTGGGAAATGGCTTTGTAAACCTGCCCCATTTTTTAAACTTTAGCTTAAATCACATAATGGCCAATGTCAGCAGCGCAGTGGCTGAGTGGATAACATGTTTGATTTGTAATCCTAGGGTTGTGAGTTCCAGCCCTGGTGCAGACCACTGTGTTGTGTCCTTGAGCAAGACACTCTACCTATTTTTGTTCCAGTCAACTCAGCTGTATAAATGCATGAGTACCAGTTCTGCTGGGCCAGGGGATAACCTGTGATGGATTTTTGTCCTGTCCAGGGGGAGTCAAAGACTCTCATCCACTTAACACTACAGAAACTGGAGATAAGCACTGGCCCCATGAGCCACTTAGGTTCAGCAAAGGATTTAGCTTAGCTAGCTTAGCTTATAATTTAAGCTTATAATTACATTGGGCCAATGTTTAATGGTACCCCTTGTAGCTTATATGTCACTAAATTTTGTAGCCCCTGGATAGGGATTTGGTGCTTTTTGACAAAGTCCTGAAGGGGATTAAGGCCATGAGCACCTTCAATTTACCAGAAACACGCTCATTACTCAAGAACCTATACTAGAACTCATGGAGAACTAGGCCACTTTTGGGACTAATAACCTACAGGGCTGACACTGAGGTTAAAAAGTTGCCAAAAGACAAGAAGTACCAAATGTGCAAGCTTCCAATAAGGAGGGGAGGGGTTGGGAACGCTTTCCTTCCCAGGCTAATTGAACATACATTCTCTGACAAAGTTTCTGCACTTTTTGCTTTTAAATACTTAGAATTACAGGACTTCTTATGTAAGAATATGGAAACATATATGAGCTTAACTCTTACTAATATCTGCAATTTTTTAAAGATGACTTCCCTCACCTTTGTTCCAACCTTCCCCACCAACCCAGTACCACTTGGTACTAACCAATGGCAACACCCCCCCCCAAAAAACACATTTGTTTACCATAAATAGCAGCAATTGAGCTTGTTAATACAACCCGTTTCACTGCTCCCTTGGTTGCAGCACAAGCTTCTAAAACATTTCTAGTTCCATCAACTGCTGGCTTGATAAGTTCCATCTCATCTCTTGGATTGGATGCCGGAAAAGGGGAAGCAACATGCAAGACAAACGTGCAGTCCTTAACAGCACTGCAATTGTGAGCATACAAAAAATTGCATTAGTTTGAGTTCAAAGTACTTGCTTTGAGTGCAAATAGCATCAACATAATATAAAGTAATCAGTGATTCTGAAGCCATGTGCCAGTGGTGGCTGCATGTACTCAGTTTTGCCTTGAACAAACTTTAACCGAAACTTATGATCCATTATTCTATACCAATAAAAATGGTCATTAATATGAAAGATAAAGATGCTCCCTGCAGTGGAAATCAAACCTATTAGGGAATATCTAACAGAAACAGTTCCATAGCTAAATTAAAAAAAATTCTTTTTCTTCAAATTATTTCAGAAAAATCACCTCAAGAGATATATATCATAACTGTCAACAACCCTACAACTTAAAATGGCTAGTGTCAACTAGAAAACTAACTGGTTATTTTAGACACTGGACATTTCCCAAAATACTGATCATATAAATTATTTAGAATTCCATTTATTTATATTAGTGTGTAACTGTACTATAAGCTTAAATAATAATTATAAATTGTAAATATTGTCAGAAACCGTGAAGTAGGAATAAAGTGTCAATGGTCTTGAGTTATGGTCGACGACTAGCTAGCTAACCTGCCAGCTGATGAATACCCAAGTCATATTTACATAAGGGGTTCTAAAGCGGTGCTTCTTATCCCCCCCTCCACCCCTTTAATACTGAAATTCAAAATTTGAAAACAAGAAATTGCAAACTATTAAGTTTGTTAACATCTGTAAAAGAAGAGGAAAGAAGAGGAAGAGCAATAACTATCAGCCTTAGTCAAATCAAACCTGTCAGGTACGATCAGTTGACAGTAACAACTTTCATGATCAAGGGGATAGTTTTAATACTTTTTGAGAAAAACTGGTCAATTAGCTTCTCTACCCTGCCCCCCCCTGGGAAAAAATTGTCAAAATCTTTTATGGTTATCAAGATCACTCACACACTCACTATCCATCAAAGAACATCAGTTATCCACTGTAATGTGGGTCTGACACCACATGGCTGTCTTGTTTCTCCAAACAAACCGATCGTAGACTTCACTAGGATCTAGTCCAGATAACCTGAGGTCTTCTTGTAGGACCTCCTGCCAGCTCTTATGTGGCCTCCCATGACAACGGGCCGAGGGCCCTCAACATATAGAGAATGGACCTTACTTATTTACAACTCGTTCCGCTGGACGATGCCGAACCATTTAAGAAGTTTCTGTCTGAGGGCAACTTCAAGGTCTTCAATGCAGAGCCTCAGACAGAGGTCCTGTATACTGATGTTATTTATAGGTTTTATGGCACACATCCAATGGAGCATAGTCCTCTCATTTCTCTGGAGTCAGGCAAGGTTCGTTTGTTTCATGGGCCAGCATCCATGAGCATAAAGCATAGCCCCTCTGATACAACTGTTATAGACTATATAAGATATTAACATTTAATTGTTAAACTGATGACATCAGTTTTGTTCTGGCAAATTTTCATTTTTTTCAAATTTAACCTTTGGAGAAAAATTTGTAACCTGATTCTGAAGAAAACCTCAAGATACATCATCAGTCCAAGTTTGGCTTAAGTTCACTCAAAGATTATTTTTTGGTGGTAGATTTTTTAAAATTTTGCCATCAGTTGAACAATTAAATGTTAATATCTCAAGAACCATAAAAGATTTTGACAAAAATTTTCACTGCTACTCCTCACTTAGCAAAGTCTATCCACTAATGTAACAAGATATTTCATGTCATAGACACCTTAATATAAAAAAATACTTTTACCTGTAGAAAAATCTACTGGTGCTCTATAGCTAGCTGTATTGTCGAAATTTTAAATGTTTTTTAAATTTCAAAGACTATAAATACAAAATCATTGATTTACCAAGTTTGAGAAACATTCAACGGAAAAATGTCAAGATACAGCTTGTAGAATTTTGAATTTTTCTCGTTAAAAAGTCCCTCAAAAGAACCAACAATACGACATATCAGGTCACATGCAAGCATCTCGCCAGTCCATCCAAGTAAAGAAAAAAATCGATTTTAAAACATCGACAACTGCTAGAGTTTCTTCTCTAAACTTTAGTATTTATGGTTATTTTCAAATTAATTTTCAATGGCCGACTGAGGCAAGACTATAGTGTATATAACCGACGATTTCATGCGTCATGCATAGAATAAATGTTGGTATTTAGAGGGGGCTCTTTTAGCGAAAAACATCTTTACATATTATTTGAATCAAATGTTTCTCAAACTTAGCAAACCAGTGTTTTTATAGTAGTACTCTCTTTGAAAATCGAAAGAATGGTTTCGTGTCACATAATTTTATGCTCTTCAAAAACAGGGTTTAAAATGTCCATTGTCTCATTTAACAGCTTCTATAAACAAAAGACGTGTTAAACTTTCAAAAAAGGCTCACAAATTATGTATTTGACTTTAGTGTTTATTAATAGCAAGTCTGAAATTGTAAATTTTTGCAAACAATTTTTTCTTATACTCGAAAAAATGCAGCAAGTATTTTTGACATAAAATCTTGTCTATTTTTGCGAACATTTCAGTTTAGACTCTACCTTTCCCAGCATTCCTTGTTCAGTAAATCCGCCTGTACAAGTTCAAGCGGGAACTTGGCGTTCGGACATAAGTTTTTCAGAGGTTTGCATTTATTTTCATTGTCTAAACTCCTGACTGTTCCACGGACAATATAATCTCCGCTGCACAAGAGCTGCTTCACGATATGACAACCAAGAAACCCAGAGGCACCAGTAACCAACACCCGCGGTGTGCCGCTCATGTTGATATTCTTCACTTAATTCGTCCTCGCCTTTAGGTTTTACTCTCTTTGAGAAAGCCTTGTCGAAAAGGAGAGTCCTTTGATGTGACTGTAAAGTACAAAGATATCTCCGTGATAAAAGTAAGTTATCTTGAATCAGAACAGAATAATTCCCGTTCAACGACTTTCATCTACTGCTCTCGATCGAATGAATGTCACAACAGAGGTCTGTCATGTGACAGGGGCTTACGTGCAAATGGAGTAAAGGAGGGGGGAGGGGAGGATTGTAAACACAACCGTTCGACCTGAAAAGCACATCAATCGAAGCTATGATGTCCATGAGTCAACGGTAATAGATAAAATTTTAAATGATGCTGAAATGTTGACATAATGATAACGATTTTTAGTGGTTGGTAAACATTGTCAGCATGACGATGCATCCTAATACTATTAGTATTACTAATTACTTCCGACGACGAAGGTTCTGATAAGACTATTGTACATTATACTTACTCGTCAACTCACTGAACATTTTTTAAATTTTTTAAAAAGGCTCGTTTATTTCTCAGCTGTAGATATATAGGAGAGTGTGCGCGCGGCTTTACAAAATCCACTAATAATGACTATTATAAACCGTACTAATATGATTCATACTATAATCTATATATGGCGAATGAGATCAAATAAAAACCAACTCGACTTGCGATGTGATGCTGATACTCAAAAATCAAAGATGTGCTCGTAAATGATTTACACCGACTATCTTTTTAGGGAACATTTTTATGTTATTTGTTTTTTGACCAAAGGTCGATGAAGTTTCGGTAATAATGAATCGCGTGACGTATGAACTAGTTGCCAATAGCAACAAGTCTATTGAAGCCTGTCGCCCGTCACGGACGAATTTAGCTGGGAATCACAGCATGCGGTAAAAGGAAATTACTACAATTAATTGTAACTTTTAAAGAGCTATAACTGTTCCTAGTGGAGGGGGCAATCCTCATCAAAATGAATCATATTCTCACCACTTATTCAAAGGATGTGCAATGAAAGAGATGTAAAGATCGAAACAGCATGCCGAGGAACTCAAACTTCAAAGTATATCAGTTCGAGTTACCATTGGGCAGGCGAATCGTGCCGAAGAATGCATGGCAACCTACAGTCCCGCGACCTGTCGTGAAAGAGCGCGTTTATTCTTCCATTTTAGACGAAGGTATTGTCACCAAGTAATAACAAGGAACTTTGTTACCGATAAAAAAAGATTAGTCGTTTTACTAAAGTTACTCTTTGAGTAGATACGGGTACGAGTTTGAAACGAAAACAACATAAAGAACTTGGATCCAAGAACTTTCATTCTTCACTCTTCGATAAGCTGATCAGGCTGGTCTGACACACCAAATTTAAAAAAGATTTTCTAGGAATGCTGTATTAGTCAAACTGATATAGTGTGGGAACATTAATTTAGTTAATTTGGTCGTTAAGCACTATATATCTTTGTCCAACCAATCTGATTTGCATATGTACCGGCCGACCGCAATGGTCGACAAGTTTAGTACTAATTTATGATTGCCTGCAAGAGTATCACGTACGTAGTGAAAATACTTTATATTTGACACAGTGAACTGTCGAACTCGTAATTTACAAGGCGGGCCACAATTTTTGTTGTGGGACTGTGCAATGCTATATTAATTTCTGGTACTGGGGTATTTATAACTTATCATCAAGATATCAATTTTAATTAGTAATATATTTGCCTTACTTCTGTTTTTAAAATAACGGTTATGCACACAAAAACGCCATTGCATCTTATAGTGAGTGGAAACTATTTCAAAAAAAGTTTTCTGTTAACAATTCAGTAATGTTTGACCTACATTTTGTTACCTAGACAATGAAGAGGGGTACATAAAGAGGCCGAACACAAGAAATTCTTTGTATTCTGTCCCTCCTTCGCAAAGCACCACATCACCAAGTTGTCCCCCATCTCCATGCCTGACTCTTCATGAAAGCCATGATTGTGTTTCCTTGGAACTGGACAAAACGTCCAATCAAAATGCACAGGTATTTTGCTATCCCACTGACATTTGCTATGCATTTTTGGCCTATATTTGCAGGATAATTACCATAAGTTTTTGTTATAGGTGGTTTTGGCTATGCATGCCCACACCTCCCCCAATTCAACCCCC
>JAOBRD020122105.1:0-10123 GCA_027575215.2 Hydrozoanthus sils | reverse complement strand
ACTCTCATGCTCTGAATGTTGGATGCCTTGCCAGTAGATGTCAGATCCCGATCGCTCTCATGCTCTGAATGTTGGATGCCTTGCCAGTAGATGTCAGATCCCGATCGCTCTCATGCTCTAAATGTTGGATGCCTTGCCAGTAGATGTCAGATCCCGATCACTCTCATGCTCTAAATGTTGGATGCCTTGCCAGTAGATGTCAGATCCCGTTCGCTCCCAACCTCTGAATGTTGGATACCTTGCCAGTGGATGTCGGATCCCGATCGCTCTGATGCTCTGAATGTTGGATGCCAGAGCTAAAATAAATTGTGTTTGCTGGATACTGGATATACTTACATGGGGCCGTTTATCTCAAGGGGGAAATGAAAGGGTCTGCTACTGATTGTCGGTCTAGTACAATAAGTTGAACAAGCTTAACCAAAGATTGTTGAAGCCGTGGGATGGGTTGAGGTTGGGAGACGAGAAAATCCGACAAACGTTTGTGTTTAGGAAGCTAAGAAAACAAGATGAATGCCTCGTCATTGCATGGGATGGCGACAACAAGCACAAATAAAAAGAAGCCGGCTTCTTTTTATTGTCTTCTGTATATTGAAAATGTCAGTTATGATTAGGCAGTTGTAAACTTTCTGATGTGGCTTAATAAGAGTTGTAGTTTGTAAATAATGATAACAAATTGAAATGATTATGATAGTAAAAAATGATAATGATAAACAAATTGAATGATCTACAAAGTCTTTTGAATACAAAGGACTACACGACGCAAGATAAAATGGATGTTGGAACTCTTGTTTAGAGATGCATGTAACAGACGTCACTCTCGGTGTGTATAAAGAAAATCTGAATGCAGGTCGGGCTATTATAACATTACCATTTTCTCACTCCAGCTTTGGCTTGATAAAGAGTAGCACGGCTACTCGAAATATTTCCAATAAACCTGGTCAAAAATGATATTGCTGGAATGAACTACAACAAAAAGACGCATTACGGTTGCATTACTGTTTATCTACTTCTGAGGGAATTCGAGACTGTCTGTTAGCTATGCCTCACTGACGAGGCTCAACAAGTCCGAAACATCTGTCCACAGCTGCTAGCACTCCAACTAGAACTATTTTTAGGGTTCAGTATAGGCTTAGTTTCATCTGACCCATGAGGCCTCAATGCCATCTTACTGGCTTTCTCTATACTGTTAGCACGCAGTACAACAATGAAGATTTTTTAATCGCCATACAAAAGCCTGGTTATTTTTAGAGTTGAAAAAACTCAAAGCTATAAGACTGCTTGCTGTCCCTTGTTTAGGTAAACGTACGTGCTGATGAGAAATTAAAGCCAAAATCCTTTGGTGAACGTTCTGTTACGCGCGCGCCTTTTTTATTGCATATCAGGTTCAGCGCAACACAAGGGGACTTAGCGCCGACCCGCTAGCTATCCAGATAAAAAAATGTCAATTTTCAATTTTTAGGGTAATCTTTAGACCTAGAGGTGTTTTTAGGGTTGGAAAAATGTTTAGGCCCGTAGTACTCCTCAAGCTTTATGTTTTGGAAGTTATTGCAGTTGTTTTATGAAAATAAATTTAGACACGGATCAGTTTAACCGAGTTTCTCCGTTTACAGCTTTGCATTGAGACCTACATTCGGGCGCACCAACCAGCGACAAAGACGGCCTGCCGTGCAACCCTCACGCAGATGTTGAGTTCAGTTTGCCACAGATTGCAAGACAGCTTGGCTAAGGCAGCGGTAAATACAATGTTTTAAAAGTAAAATGTTTTTAAGTTTTAGAGATTTTGTTCATACATTCGCCTAACCAAACATTTTTCTGCAGGCTTCAAAGATTGTAAGCGCCGAATCAAAGACAGGAAAATGTAAGTAGTAACTAGAACATTGTGCAGTACGCGAATGCGCACTCGAACACATACAAAGTCCACTAACACATTACGTAGAATTCTAGTGGTTCCTCCGAAAATAAGGCCACCCGAAAGAAGCAACGTCAACTTTTTTTGCCCTCCTACGAAAGTAACGACCCGGCGAACGTCAGCGGTCCCTGCATGTAATTCTACGGTACTGAAACAAGTTTTTGTGCAAGCTAGTTAGTAATTCCATAACTATCAGTATAAGAGTGTTTCCTAAAATGGCGGCAAAGCAAGCGCTTGTGCCGGCAAATAAATTATCTTCTTGAATCTACAACTGGGATTCCCATACAAACCTCATACGCTCATACTAAGCTTGGACTGCCTGTGCCCGTGAAGAACGGTTAGCACTTATAGATGGACTAGATTGTTGGTGAAAGTTACCTTCGCCCATTTTCTGGTTCGCTTGGAAGAGACACTGAGTCCAAACTGCTAATACCCAAAATCTAAACAACAGTTCCAGCTGTAGCGCTGCCGTGCTTTAGAATAGTCTCCAATTCGAGTTACGCGGCAAGCAAACACTACGTAAATTTCGAAATGGCTGCAGCAACTTCTTCAAACATTACTGAGCTAAACACAAAACGGTATTGAGTAAACAATTTTAAACACATATAGACATACATATAACTATATTTTTTAACTTTGTAAATCCTGACGAATCTTCAGCGTGTTTAAATGTAATAGATACTTACGAATATTGTATAACCATATATTGTCATCAGATCTCGACATGCTCTATACTGACACGTGCAAATTGCTTGGACAAGATGTGGTTTTGCTGCTAAAACATTTCTGCTTTCGCTTGACGGCCGGCCCGAGGTAAGACAGTACTGATTTTATTACAGTGCAGACAAACTTAATATCTTAATTTAACAACTGCCTCTTTAACGTTTTAGTTTATCTAAAAGACAATGTGTAGTTAGCTGAGCTCTTGAGTTCCGTGAGGTCGTATGTTTCGCCACCAATCAGATGGCAGCTCAGTTTTGCCGGCGGGAAGGGTACTTTCTCATTTCCTTATACCACTCAGCACTTTTTGTTGAGCTTTGTTTTCTTCTTTTAACCTTCCTAGCTGGCTTGCTCTGACGTCATCTTGTTCTTTATATAACTATGATAATGATAATAATAATTATAAAATAAAGCAAATACTGCGCGCGTTCTGATTGGCTGTGTGGTGACGCACTCTAAATATGGATAGAGTGTGTTTGCATACATCATCGCGGAGATTTATCGGCTGTTTATGTGCCTTATTTTATAAAAGAAATACAAAACTCGCTTGCTTGCTCTTGTCAGTGTAGAAACATTTGTGGGATTTAAGTGCTTGCTTTTCTCTAAAAACTTTTTCCGTGAACAAAAGTATTTATGCCGGTTTCTGTCACTGACGAGAGCGCGAGCGCTCGTTTTATATATTTTTTTAATGATGATGAAAATGATAATGATAGCGATGATTGTGATGATTAGAGTGAGAGTAATGCCAACAGCATCAGTAGCGGCAACAACAACTATTGTATACTAATCAGTGGCGGATCCAGGGGGGGCCTTTGCCCCCCCTTTGGGATTTTTTCTAAAAGTAATGTCCCAAAAAACCATTTCTTTTTCTTTTTTAAACCCCCTCCCCTTTTTTTTTTTGAAAGTCCTGGATCCGCCACTGCTAATAATCATCATAATAATAATGATAGTAGTAATAATAACAAAAATAGTAACAATTACATTATTAAGATTTAAAAAATTGTATCGATAATGATAATAACAACATTAATTACAACAACAAATACTATTTTGTTGTCAAGTGTTTGTTAGCGGCCAGATAAAGAATTTAAGTTCGTCCAAGCTTGTAGAATCGGTAAAGTTGGGTTTTAATTGGGTAGGGGACTTTAGAATACGATAAACGCTGGTGTTTTCCAGAAGCTCAGCGTTATGAAGCTAAAAAAGGAATCGCGACAACAGGACAAGATTGTAACAAGGGCTACTTTTTCATGTCTTCTGTAATGTGAAAACGACTGTCTTTATTAAACGGCTCAAACCTGCTGCTATGACTAAGATCGCAAAAAATAAGTAATGATGAAGAAAATAATAATAACAATAATAATAATAATAGTAATAATAGTAATAACAAAATAATGATGGTTTTAACTATGATAATAATAATGATAATGATGAAAACAAAGTAATGATAGCAACATAGTAATAATATGCGCTAATAATAATGATAATAATAATAATAATAATAATAATAATAATAATAATAATAACAGCAATAACAATAACAGTAACTACAGAAATAAAAAACGAATCTTTTAAAGCATTTGTAGTCAAAAAGTTACTGATCGCCCTGGACACTTTGTTCTGCTTTAGCAGCCAGATACAGAGTAACCAAGCCTTGCCTCTCTACTTGGAAGCCATCCTGATAATGCTTGCAAGCTGTTCAACTGCTCTCCAACAGAACAGAGAGTTTGTTAGCATTATATGGTACGTCGTAGTTAGAAATTGATTTTTGTGGCGACTGTGATTACTATATATGCTTTCCTGTTTTACTACAGTTGTTCCGATCGCTAGACAAATGGTGTTGCCACTTTAATAAGGGCCTTAAAAAGCGACAATCGCGACAACGACAGAGAACAGTATACACTTATACAGAGACCGCGCAGCGTATTTTGGATTGGGACGGCTAGCTCGTGCGTCGCGCTAAAGCCTCTAAAAACGCTGAAAATGCTTCAAATTTGGTTAATCATCGGTAAAAAGAAGAAAGGAATGACATTTTGAAATCAACACTTCAGATTTTATAAAGTTTTCTTTGGTAAGCTGTAATGCGTGATACAAAAAGATTCTTCTCGTGTTTGAGATTTTAACACAAATCGTCATGTTCAAATCATCGATAGGGCATTCGTAAGTAAGAAGTAACAGATTACAAAAATTTTACTCAATTTCGTAACTGAGTTAATGCGAAGTGAATCAAATATTTGGAGTTTGTTGAAAACATTACGGCTTGTTCTAAAGAAACGATAGTGAATTTATTTTATAAAATAATTGATCTTACGCCGTAAATTTATGCGATGTCGAGATTTCCTTCCATTCCTCGATGCAAATTTGTCGTCACGTCTACTTAGTTGTTCTAGCTGTTAGAAATTGGCAACTGAGTACTTACCATGTTTTTGCATTTATTAGAAATAAAATTGTTTCCGAAAATTTTGGTAAATTATCTGGCGGCTAAAGTCCCCTAGCTACCCACGCTGCGCGGTCCCTGACTTTATAATGTATAGTCCCAGGGAAACAGTTAGTTTTGCTTTCCTGAGAGTCCCGATGACGTTTTTACGACCACAAGAACCACCAACAGAAAAATTTGTCAATATCTTTCAAAAGAACATTTTAATCTTTTCTGTAAACATAACGGAGCTCGGACAAAAAGGAAAGCAAACTGGGCATACGTGATTGAAAAGAGAAATCAAGAAGTGTCACTTTGTAAAACTGTCGTTTTTGTTAGAAATGAAATTGTTTCCGTTGGTATGATGCTATCTTCCTTGCTTAAAGTGACGCTGAAGCGAAATCTTTAAACTAGCTTGAAGTATCTAAAGTTGAAGTTTGACCTAACTAATTTCCGCTTACTGACTTGTTATCGGTGTTAAACTAAATTTCACGGAGAATTTGCGAAGACAAAACACCTATTTTAATGCCAAAGCTGCGAAACTTTTTGAGTTCATTAGATTTGTGTGATGTCACATGATTTGAAAGCCATGAGATCAGTCTCACTTTCCCGTTCAAGTTCATATGATCGTTGCGATGTTTGCGTGGCTGGTGGCCCAGTGTTTAAGCAAAAAACTCACACTCTTCTCGTTTAATTTGAGTAAGTTTCAACTTATCCCGGCCGTTTTCCCAACTTATTGTTCTACAACCACTTGTCAGGCAATTGCTGTGCCCAGCACTGATCCAACTGCTTGGTAGCCCGATAACAGACCTTAGTAGGAAAGTCAAGCCTGCCGGGGGGACCAACGGTGCTTACGTTGAAGAAATACACCGGGGAGGACGGGGAACAGGGAGCTTTTCCAAGGCACCTCAAGTAGTAGGACCGGTTTCAAGGCTCATATATAATATTGCAACCGAGCTCCTAAGGCTGGTGGGCCCTGTAGCGGCCATGAGGCCGGTTCTGGAATCTCTATTCCATCGCATTATCCTTTACCCTCCTCCGCAACAACGGACCGAAGCTTTGAAAGCGTTAAAAGAGGTAAACAGGTTATGTTGACCCTTTTCTAACCTCGCTGGCAAAGAAAAGCAACTTAACTAGTTTTTTTTTAAGTTTAGAGTTAAAAAAATAAAAGAAAAACTCAAAAGAAAAAAAAATTAACAAGTTGTAATTGTTTGCAAAAGAAATTTAGCTTCGATACGAAGGAAAAACTTCAAATGATGTTGTGCCGTTTGTAAAGCGTAGAACATTCTTAATTTTTTAACCATTTACATTAAAAGTTCAACCAGTAATGTTTTGTTCTATTCAAGTCTAAAAAAATTCCTTCTTTCCCAGTTATAGTGTTTATATAAATCTAGTTTCTTTCTACTGTCTATTATAAACTTGCAACTGGTATTTATGGTATTACATTGCTTAAACATAATAAAAACATAAATTCAACTTCCACATTCAAACAAAATAAGCTTGATACAATAGATACTTTCGGAGAAATAAGCCTTTGAAAACTCCAAAATCTACAGTAATTGTATGGAGTTGAGGCAGCTCTTGCCGCACAGCCATACAATCTTTGTAATTTAACAACTTTGCAAGCTTCGCTTCTCTCAAAGTTTTCTGCGTATCGAGCTAAACTTCCAATGATTATTCGCCTTGCAGTATTCTATCGAATTTTGAATTCATTTTGTCTCAACAATGAAGTTTGATTTATGTTACTGAGGCAAATGTAAACCACGAAGTCGTACTGAAATCTGCGTATAGCGTGTGACAAACTAATAAACATCAACATCAAACTTATTTTCTCAAGTTTCTAAATTCTTGTTCAAAATCCTAAAAGCCCTTAACTGTTGTAGTGGTTTTAGTAGCGTCTACTGATTGTTTTTTTCCTCCAGATTCTATCCAGTCCCCAGCGACTGTTGGACGCTGCTGGTCCAACCACGATAGACAAAGACAATCCCCCGTCCCCAGATTCGCCCACCGAGCAGAAAAAGACAGATCTTGATCTTCTTCGACTGTATGTACACCTCTTAATATTTGATCAGTGCCTTAATTTTCTTGTAATCTGAAAGAATTTCTAGAATCCAATAGAAGTGGCTAAGAAAACTACTCGGCCAAAACGATTTTGATGTTTGAGTGTTATTCATATTTTTAAGTTGGTTTTGGCCGCATAAACTTCAGTCTCAGACAACCTAATTTTTAAAATTTGTCGCGGAAGCATGTGCCCGAACCCCTCCTGATTTTCGTGCCTTCGGAGCTCAATTGGTTCGTCCGACGGCCTAAACTTCAAAATCGATTTGGCCGAGTACCTTCTTTACATCGTTTTGTTTGATTTCATTTGTACTGACACAAACAGTGAATCAGAACAGAACTATTTTATACGTGTTTTTAAGCCTTGCACTTTTTTAAATCACCCGAGTTAGGTGCACATAGAGGATGTTGCGTTTTTAAATAGTTGGGCCCGGTTCCTCAAAACGCCGATTAGCTTAACCCTGGGTTTACTCTTAACAAAACCTATTGGTTGTCATGGTAATTAATCCTGGGTTAGCACTAATTGGGTTTTGAGGAACTGGGCCTTGGTTAATAACAAAAACAAGAGCTTTGCAGCCTGTGCGGGGGGTGGGGGAATGCGGGTGCACCCAACTAACCCCCCTCCCTAGTCTCCCTAGCAGAAAAATGACGTTGTTTGTTTCCACTTCGTTTACTCTTAACACTTTCTAGAAGTATAAAAACTCTTATGAAGGTTTAACTGTAGTGTATTTGACACCTCACATAATAGATCTGCAACTTTGCAGGTTGTTGGACGGAATCGTGGAGTCTGCGCACTGTAACGATAGCATCGTAGCGGGCTGCAGCGTCGCGTGTGTGGTGGCCCTTTTGGGTTCTCTGGAGGACCTCAGCCAGGGACGGGGCCTAAACGAAGAGCACATCGGATGCCTCAGTAAAATGAAGGACCCTGATAATTGGGAAGAGCTCTATCAGGTGTGTAACAGATAACAGAAAATTGGCAACGTGATTGGTTTTGGCAGGCAATGCAAATACATTTCGAGTTCCATACTGTTTATTTCCTCTTGCAATTTGGACTTCTACTCCGGAGAACTTGAATACATTAGAAACCCGCGTAAAAGAACCTGACGATATACTGTAACTAAAACTAAGAATTAAGAATGTGTACCTGTATCTTGGTCCTTTCATGAGGGGGGTTAAAATGCACCATACAGTATAGACTCCTTACAATAGGCCAGTTCTGAGTTACGCTCCACCGCGCATAAATCAAACCCTTAAAGTTGAGGCCAGATGTTCATTTTCATACATTTGCTAGAGTTTAGAGCACCTATAGCTTTAATATGTTCAAAGGTTTTGTTTTTGCGTAATTCGGAAATGACCTACTCATTAGATGCGAATATATGAATAATGAAGGGCATACAATATTTTCTACTTTTTTATGTTAAATTATCAACAACCATTTGCCCTCCATAGAAATTAAGAACCTAATTAAGAAACTACTTAGCCTTAACTGCTAATAACTCCTAAATATAATAACCTGTTTTGCCAAACCTTGAAAAATGTAGGTTTTTACATGCGAGTTTTTTAGTGTATTGTGCGCCTACTTCAGTTGCAGGCTAGAATTGTTCTTAAAATATTTATCCGAGGTCACACATAAATACAACCATGGCCAGATGGCAAAAAAAATAATAACATTTTTAATGTTTAAAAGAAGAACAACAAATTCCTAAATGATTTCCTAATGAGTGAAGTTATCGTGTTGTGTTTTTCAAACAGTTAATGCTTTGCTGTCTTCTTTATTGTGTGCGAGCTTGGCTCAGTCGACTAGGCCCGATCCCCGGCCTGAACATTGGTGCGGCTTTCTTTTGCTTCACCGTCCGTGGACAGGGACGTTAAGCCATTGGTCTCTCCAAAGATCTTTAAAGAATTCTATCCAGAACCCAAACATTTGTCAATAAGAAAATGGTTACGACCCGGTGTTTGGTTGGTTTGACAATGGATTATTCAGTAAACTGTTACTATTATTAAGGTATTATCATTACAATCATTTTTAGTATAATTGTTATTGTTATTATTAATTATCACTATTATTTTTATTATCATTAGAGTACTGTACCATACGAGAACGCCGCCTCGGCTCGTGACGTGCCAAAGTTCACGGTGTCAGATGAGACTTTTGACGATGACGAAAATGAAAGAAGAGCCCGACCGAAACACATCAGGTGGCAGATGGACCAGCGAGGAACGCCTGACGGCGGAATCGATTCTGTGACCGAGCGCTTTCTGAGTGAAAGCGAAGCCTGGGAATCAGAAGATGAAAGAAAGGAAGGTTGGCGTTAAGCTGTTGTTGGTGGTTTGGTTGTCACAAAAAACTTATTAGAAGTATTTACAAGTAGTTACAAGTTGATGAACATACGAATTGTGCACCGAAGGTACATCTGCTACAGTTGCTGTTCACGCAACTTTTATAGCTCACCTGGACAGTATCTACACGAATGGGTCTTAATTAAGCTAACATATTTGAAAACGATGAGCTGTCTTGCATCAAAACGAACCTGTTCAAAGAATTTTACGTTACGAAAGTTGCGTATCAACCAAATACGCTAAAGCGGCTTGTCATAATTTATTTGAATCCAAAAACAGTTTACTTTGTTTATAATAGGCATACGTAAACAGGGACCCGTCACCTTCAGTTGCCACTCAACCTCCGAGGAGATATAACTTAAAATAAACGGACTATTCATATGTAAAAATGTTTCATGTAACATCGAACACTGAATAACTAATTACTTCAGAATCATAAGTTCTTGTTGCTTTCTTTTTCAAACACAGAGAAATTACAACGAAACATAAAATACTGTAGTGGTAAAAGAAATGCAAGTGCTCGTAATATACGAAGTTTCAACGAGACACGCGTTATGCTAATGACCGAAAATTTATCGGAGGTGTGAGAACATTGCCGAAAGAGGAACAAAATTTCTCTGAACTTTCGACAAAATTACTTATAAAACGAAAAACGAAACGAACTTCGCTTACGTTTCCTTTGC
>JAOBRD020122000.1:0-10123 GCA_027575215.2 Hydrozoanthus sils | reverse complement strand
CTTACTTACTTACTTACTTACTTACTTACTTACTTACTTACTTACTTACTTACTTACTTACTTACTTACTTACTTAAGGGCTTGAAGTTCCTCGCTGGGTATTCCAAACAGGCCTTCATGGCAACCGTAGCGCCCCAGGTAGAAGACGTACTACCCACCATACTTCGCCATGTTTGGCAATCCCATACCTACTTTGCCTGTTTCCGCCTCCCGCGACAACAAAGGAGGGGTTGGACTTTGGGAGGCTGTATATTTTTATAGCTACTTAAATCTTTATTTTCTTTTAGGCGTTGTTTCTGTTCCCGTTACTCGGATGGGTTTTCCTACCAGTGTACATTGCAAGCGGGGTAAGGCAGATTGAAAACAATAGCTATGGTTTTACGTTCTAACCTAGGTAACAGATTGCAACTGAATATTTCTTGGGACCAAAAGCAACGAAGGAAGTCATTAGAGATGTGGGGGAGGGATTATTTTAAAACTTGAAGCTCTAGATGGGGGCCTTATTAGAATGTACGTTCACGGTAATGTTTTTGTTGTTATTGTTGACGATAGTGATGATGATATTGTTATTGTACAATGATAGTGAGCAATAACAATAACGAGAACAATTATGACGATAGCAAAACAACAAGAATAAGAAGAATGTTATGTACACTATTTCTTAATTCTGTTTATATCACGACACAATACGGGCAGAGATCGTCTTAGCGTTTTTTGATTACACACGATCAGTCCTTATTCCTTATGAATTTTTAAACACACCAATCACAGTCTATTGAACAACTATCTCTCCTGCTGCAGATCTGTACCCTGCCCGAGTTACTCCATCGAAGACTAGGCGGGCAGCGCATTAGGATGTGGCTTACACTCATATATCTTCTTCTGTACGTCTTCACTAAAATATCAGTAAGTACATACACTTAGGCTTTTTTAATGTTTGCAAAGTCTTTTTTTTTTCTGGAATACTATCACATGTTGGCGCCCTAATAGCCGTTTATCACGTTAGCCGAAGGACAGACAAGTCGTCTGAGTGTAAAAACAAGACGATCACGATTCTGGATTAACAAGTCGTTATAACTGTCTGTTTGTTCGTCGGACAAACAGTCGAACAAGTTGTTCTTGTATCAGGGAAGGAAAATGATATTTATCTGTTTATAAGTCAGTTGCAATTGTACGTGTCATGTGGTTTATGACGGACAACACAATACGATTTGTTCGTCTCCCTTTCAAATGTATAGAATAATTCGGAAAATGTCAAAGAATTAAAAACCACTCCTGAGATCTTTTTCTTAAAGTGTATCACTAATTCCGTCTTCAGAGGACTGATTGCTGTTGTTATTCCCTGGTTTTTAGAATAAAATGTAACCACGAACGAATGGTTTTCTTTTGTTTACGGTGTTTTATCGAGTTAAGAATGTAATGCTTCCAGAAACAACCTTCTATTATAGTTGTTTACATTCTTCTCCAGGATGACTTGGGTGGATATTGCTGGTCCGTTCTCTCAACATGAAACCACCCTAACCCTGTTTTATTTGTTTTTCAGGTGAATCTCTTCTCTTCAGCATTGTTTATCAGGCTGGCCCTGGGATGGAACCTGTACTTCGCAATAATGTTGGTGCTTGGAATAACAGCTATTAGCATGATTACTGGTAAGGCTAATGCAAGCTAATGAAAACTTGTCTCCAATGTGAACGTCAATAGCACAAGATATTGCCTGCTAACCGGCTCTCCAGTAATGAAAGGGGTAGCAAATGGTCCCGTAAAAAATGAAAATCTTGGCAATATACGACTAGTTCTCGAAATCTCGTCATCTTTTTTGTCATGTCTTGAGGTCTCGTATTCTTATTTTTTCTCCGTCTCGCAGTCTCGGATTTCTCTTAAAATGACTCCCATAGAGATTCCGGCAGAGTTCGAAGTGTTTGTACCGCTTGTTATATATATCAATTGCGGTTAAGAGTATTCTTGCCTTTCATGCATTCCCCAGAGACACCAAAGAGAAAAGACGAAGCTGCCATACTGGTGCCTTAACAAAAGAAACCACTAAATTCTTTCGTTCAAGGGCACCAACATAGCCAGTATATGACGTCAGGTGAAAAGCAAGAATAGAATATTCATAAAGACAGTTGATATATAAGAATTATCTGTTATGCCTAAGCTAAACACACCAACATAGTGATATGTAATAATATTATTATAACATGTTTGCAGGTGGTCTTTCTGCCGTCATATACACTGACACCCTTTGCACCTTTATGATGATCGTTGGTTCGCTTCTAGTTATGGGACTCGGTGAGTAAAGCATCCTAAAGCATCAACAAATAGCAACATCCTCAACCCTTACAAAAAATCTCATTACAAACAAGCACACAAGATGAACACTTATAGTTTAAACTTTGAGGGGTAGTGTAATAATGTTAGGGTAGGGAAGGGCCGCCCTCACAACCCTGACCCTATCCCAGACCTATAAATGTTTAAAACTGATACCCTACCCCAGACATTAAGTCGAAAACAATACCCTACCCCAAATCGAAGTGGAAAATGATACCCAAACCCATCCTAATAATGATATGGATAGTAATAATGATTATATGACACTGATATCTTATTGCAGACCCTTGGCAAATATGACACCCTATCCCAGAATGCAAAAACTTGAAACCATACCCTATAGGACGGTACATACCCGTATACCTCATATGGGGGAGTATCTCTCCCTCCCCTGGGCTTAATCTTTGAGCAGCGTGCATACTTGCAAACTTAGTAAATATTTATTTTTTGTGGTAAAAAAATAAAACAATATCTTCTTTTTCCTCACGGCCCTTTTCGACTGTTATTTCTAGGATTTCACGAGGTTGGAGGTTACGAGGGGTTAAAGGTTAAATTCATGACAGCCGTGGCGAATGATACTTTGTACTCTAATAGCACATGCGGTTGGCCAGGAAAGGATTCTTTTCACATGCTGCGAGGACCACTGGATAGCTACATGCCCTGGCCAGGCTTCTTCTTTGGTGATACTCTTACAAAGTCTATGTGGTATTGGTGCGCGGACCAGGTATCTGATTTAATTTTCATTACATTATGTGCTGCAGTGGAACCCGATATAACGATCTTCGGTATAACGATATTCCCGATTTAACGATAAAAATTCTAGGTCCCGGCAAAAGTAACAGTAAATGTGTGGGACAGAACCCCGATATAACGATAATCCCCATATAACGAAGAAAATCGGCTATGTCCCGGCAAAAGTAAAAGTAAAATGGATGGGACAGAACCCCGATATAACAATCTTCGATATAACGATAACCCCAATATAATGATGCGAGCCTTGCGCACCGAAAGTAAAATTGCTCCCGATATAACGATATTATTATTTCATAATCTCCAAAGTGCTAACACAAGGCATCAACAACAGGGATTTATTGAATTGCAGTAATCGATTCATTATTCAATTATTCTGTCAACAATTCTTTGTGACGATATATGAGTGCTAAGCCACCTCTTTGTACACTTTTGACATTGTCCTCTTTAGCTTTCTCCTCCTTGCCAGTCAATAGTTCCTTTAGTCTCAATATCTTCGACTCCTATACAAGTTGCCGGTATTTCAAGATCGATTTTAAGTTTGCACCGATATAACGATAGTTTTGGCTATTTTACGGCCATATCGCTGTAACGAGAGTTTCGATACCCCGATATAACGATAGTTTTGGCTATTTTACGGCCATATCGCTGTAACGGGAGTTTCTATACCCCGATATAACGATACACTTTTACAGCCCCCTTGGTGTATCGTTTTAATGTAAAACATTTCGACAAAATGTTTTCACCCCTATTCCTCTTTTTAGCAAGGTCTATCCACCGAGATAACGAAACATTTCATGTCGTAGGAACTTTAATGTATACGGACTGGCTACGAAACCATTGTTTGCCTTTTTCTGTTGTTTTCTGGTCTTGGCCTTCACAAAACGTGCAGAAACACAAAAAGTTTGAAATGTGAATTAGCAAGTAGCCAGTGAAAACATTCTCACTAAACCCTGAATCAAAGAATGTGCAAGGCCAACATAAACAAAGCATCTTTGTACATTTTTGGTGTTTCCCTTTTGAGGCTTTCCTAACTAATCCCTGCAGGCGGATTTCATCGACGTACTGTTTACAAACAAATCGTAACACTTTCGGGACCTTAACAAATGAATCTTTGTCTCAAACCACCAATCAAATAACAGTCGAGTCATTAACAACAATGACTGAAACTCGCCTATAGTAACTTTGCTGTTTTCAAGGACAAGAGCCTTTGTTACTTTATTTACTTAAGAGGTACGTGTTACAGCTAATCCTTTTAGTCCTAGTCAGTTATCAACATCCAAATTCTCCTTACACATACAAACTAACACATTTGGTATTGAGAATTAACACGCGATATGATCAAATAAAGCAAGCTACCAAAGATGTAAAGTGAAATTCTCCCAAAACTGTTCCACGAAAAGTATGGGCTTTAGTTGAGAGAATTTACGAACGCAGGTGGGACTGAAACAATCAATACACCTTAAGTGGCGGCCTTTTTTATCAACAGTTAGCGAGGCGCCAGTCTGCCGTGCTGGAGGCTGGGGTTCTATTTCCGGCCGAAAATTCATGCACGCTCTTAAGAAACTAAGAAGGTGCTGCTCTAACATCTAATCTAACATCCTTCTTCTTGGACAAGGACGTCAAACCGTAGGTCCCGGGTGGCATACCTCGAAGGGGACCTCGAGTAGTCCTAGTGCCTGTTCTCCCGCGTCTCCTTGAGCCAAAAATCTCAAGTTGCAAACCACAGTCTTTGTTGCATATGTGGGCATTCAGCTCATTCAGCTTTGATTGATTCGTCTCATCTAGGCCGAAAATTCAAGCTCTAATTCTCGTTCTATATATATCCATTTTCTATGCGTTTCCTCTTTGCAATTCTTTTCGCTCTGTTTTTATCTAATACATGTGTCTGGCTAGCTTTCCTATGAGATTTAAAGTGGATATGAAATGGAAAACTTGCTAATATACTATTATAACCTTGCTAAACGAGGAATAACAGTGAAAACATTTTTCCAAGTCTTTTATGTTTATCGATTACCATTTTAAAATGTTCTCAACTGATGATGTCAATAGTGGTTCAGACGAATTTGCATTTTTTTTTAATCTGCTGTCAATCCACAACCTTTGGGCGAATTTAAGCCAAACTTGCGCTGATGATGTAACTCAAGTTAGATAAATTATCGGTCCAAGTGTGGCTCAAATTCATCCAAAGCTTATCGGTAGAAGATTTGAAAAAATGGAAATTTGTCTGAACAACAAGTAATGTCGTCAGTTGAAAACATTAAATGTTAATGTCTCAAGAACCATAAAAGATTTTGGCAAAATATTTTCTACACTATTCTGCATTTAGCAAGGTTTGTCCGCTGAGATAATAATTTTTTTCAATTCATAGGCGCTTTATAGTCAACACTTATCTCAAAAGCAATTTTTTTATCATTTGTTATTGTTTAGATGATTGTTCAAAGGTTGTTTGCGGCAAAGAGTTTGTCACACGCGCAGGGAGGCGTTATATTCACCGCGTATATCAAGATTTTACCTCTCTTTGTGCTTGTCCTACCCGGCATGATCAGCAGAGTCTTGTCTCCAGGTACTGACAGGATTTGCAGTCACAATTTCAACATTTACCTAATATACAGTGTCCGAATGAAGCAGTGAACCTTATGTGGAGGGTCAATATAGAGCTGTTAACTTTACATGGAGGTTCCCAATAGAGCTATTTACCGTATATGGAGGGTCCCAATAGAGCTGTTTACCTTGTATGGAGGGTCCCAATAGGGCTGTTTACCTTAAATGGAGGGTCCCAATAGAGCAATTTACCTTATATGGAGGGTCCCAATAGAGCTGTTTACCTTACATTGAAGGTCCCAATAGAGCTGTTTACCTTAAATGGAGGGTCCCAATAGAGCCCTTTACCTTAAATGGAGGGTTCCAATAGAGCTGTTTACCTTGTATGGAGGGTCCCAATAGAGCTGTTTACCTTGTATGGAGGGTCCCAATAGAGCTGTTTACCTTGTATGGAGGGTCCCAATAGGGCTGTTTACCTTAAATGGAGGGTCCCAATAGAGCTATTTACCTTATATGGAGGGTCCAAATAGAGCCCTTTACCTTAAATGGAGGGTTCCAATAGAGCTGTTTACCTTACATTGAAGGTCCCAATAGAGCTGTTTACCTTACATGGAAGTCCCTGTTAGAGCTGTTTACCTTATTTGGAGGGTCCTGATAGAGCTGTTTATCGCACATACCTGATGGAGGGTCCCAATGGAGCTGTTTACCTTATGAGGAGGGTCCCATTAGAGCTGTTACCTTATGTTGAGGGTCCCGATAAAGCTGATATCATACATACATGGAGGGTCCCAATGGAGCTGTTTACCTTATGAGGAGGGTCCCATTAGAGCAGTTTCTTATATTGAGGGTCCCGATAGAGCTGCTTACAGTGCATGGAGGGTCCCAATGGAAGTTTTATCTTATATGGAGGGTCCCAATGTAGTTTTTACCTTATATGGAGTCCCAATGGAGCTGTCAAGTTCTGTCTATATAATTAGCTAAGTCGTTTAGCGGAATACTGTATGACACCAAAATGATAAAATTAGTATCCCAATCCAAACGTTGGGGATTTGATTTTTCTCAATACAATTTTATCCATTTTTGTCAAATTCCAGCCAATGAACTTTGAGTATTTTCGCGCGCCTTTGAAGCATGCAAATGAAATTACACTGCACTGTGAATGTAATAAATAGAAAACCACATGGTCGCTTGGAGATACGAATTTTATCTTCTAGCTCGTGTCGCTGCACCCACTCGTGAGGTATCTTTTTACCACTTGAAGATAATACTCGTCGTTCCGCGCGGCCATGTAATATCCTCTATTTATCAGTTTTAAGTAATAAACTTATGTTTCCGTTTCGTGTTTTTCAGTGATCAGGTCGATAATTCTGAGGTAATTTTGGTAATCAATTAACCTGCAGTTAAGTCACCTAGCTTAAAGTTGATTAAAATTGTATAGTGAAAGAAGTTGAAACTACAGTCAAGGTGCCGACTCTGGTTGGAATCAAATAAACAGTTAATTTATAATTTATAATCACGCACACGTTGTGCACAACTTCTTTTAGTTATCGATGTATCTATCAAAATGTTTTCTCAATAGAACTGAGTTTCCATTTCTTTTTGCAGATCGAGTCGCATGTAGTGTGCCGGAGAAGTGTATGGAAATCTGCGGCAGCCCAGTTTCATGTTCGAACATCGCCTATCCAGAACTTGTGCTGAAACTGCTTCCAACAGGTGACAAGCCCATTATTCTGCCACTTTGTAATTCCATCATTCTCCACAGTTTCTACTTTCTTATGCGTACTCTCTTGTTCGGTTCAAGTCCGTTATTTAATGGGGCTTTAAAGTGTATACAAAGTGGATAGACCTTGCTAAATGAGGGATATAGTGGTGAAAAAAAAATTGTCAAAATCTTTTATGGTTCTTGAGATATTAACATTTAAAGTTCTCAACTGATGATGTCGAGAGTGGTTCCAATAAATTTGCATTTTTTAAGTCTGTTGCCAGTCCATAACCTTTGGATAAGTGTGAGCCAAACTTGGAATGATGATCTATCTGTCTCGAGATACATCAGCAACCCAACTTTGGCTTAAATACATCCACAGGTTATGGAGTGGCAGAAGGTTAAAAATAAATAGAAATTTATCGGAACACACTCGTGACTTCATCAGGAGAAAACTTTAAATGAAAATATCTAAAGAACAATGAAAAATTTTGACAAAATTTTTTCACCCCTATATTCCTTATTTAGCAAATTTTATTCACTAAAACACTTATGGTGAATGTTTCTTTTTTCGCTGTCGATAGGTTTAAGAGGGCTGATGATGGCAGTGATGATTGCTGCACTGATGAGTGATTTGACTTCCATTTTCAACAGCGCCAGCACTCTCTTTACCATCGATGTTTATGCACGCTTTCGTAAGAAAGCTTCCGTCAGAGAGCTCATGATTGTTGGCAGGTACAGAGAGTGAAATCTTCCTGATTGCAACATTTTTATGCCTTTGCGCTAATTAGTTTATAATTTTGAAGCACAACTACGGGTATAATTACTAAATTCCTTTGGCGCTTAAGAACCTCCTTTAAATTCAAGGTAATGCGTAAGAAAAAACTTTATACTTGTTTAATGGCCTCATGATTTTGAGCTTTCCGATATTTTTTCTAAAAAAGTTACTATTGGTCTTAGTACACACTTCTGAATGTTTACTATTATTATTATTATTATTATTATTATTATTATTATCATCATCATCATCAATTCTCGTTATTATTGTTTTATCAGTGTTACTATTATTATCATTATTTTATCATAATTATTATTATTATTATCAGCATCATTATCATTATCTTTATTATTATTTTTGTCATTGTTATTATCATATTATCATTATCAGTCTTTTTATTTCTATTAGAATTATAATTATTATTAATTCTTTTATACTAATACTAAAACTACTGTCCAATAGGATTTTTGTTATTTTCATGACTGTTGTTGGAGTGCTCTGGATTCCTGTTGTGCAAAACGTTAGGGGGGAGATGTTCGTCTACATTCAAGCTGTTGCCTCGTATTTCTCCCCTCCCCTGACGTGCTTGTTTTTGGCTGCTATATTCTGGAAACGTCTCACCGAGAAGGTAAAAAAACAACAACATTGACAACAGCAACAAAAACAATAACAACAGCAACATAAACAATAACAACAGTAACAACAATAATATTGATAACAACAACAGCAACAACATAAACAACATTAATAACAACAGCAACAACATAAACAACATTAATAACAACAGCAACAACATTAACAACAATCTAAACAACAATAGGAACAATATTAACAACAACAGCAACAACATAAACAACAACAATAATAACAAAAACAGCAACAACATCTTAGTTAGAACATAAAAAACAACAACATTAACAACATAAATAACAGCGACAACATTGACAAAGTTACTCGTTACTTGTAGCAACCAAATAATGTGCGAATACAGCATTGTGGCAACTGTAAACGATGTGGAGCGTGTAGAGGTTGAGAGTAAATCAATAGCCAATCTGTACGTTCTATCGAATTTTAAACTAGTGCCTTACAAGCTAATTCCCAGTAGCTTGTAGCACCACCATCTATCGACAGTAGCCCAAAAAAGGACATTTACTTGTAGATTAACCCAGGTCGACTAGTTATTGAAAGTAAACTTGTAAGTGAGATTCCTAGATAGATTAACAAAGACGATGAACATGATACACAATAGACCTTATGCACAAGCGTTTTCCTGCACTAAAACAAGGCTTGGTGGTGATACTTACTTGCTATGCACAGCGTAACGAACATTTCAGTGAATAAAAATGGTAGAATAGACATAACGAATTGTTGAACTGTAAAAATCAAAATTGATCCAAAACTCTTGTGATCTCACATGCACATAGCATTCACTACCAACCTTCACTTTGATGCACTTGGGACGTCATCATGCATGAAAACCATTGCATTTCCAGAAAAAAAAACTAGGGACTTTGCGAAGTCTTTTCATGTTTCTTTCATCGACAGGGAGCCTTTTGGGGACTTGTCGTTGGTTTTGTGGTTGGAACGATTCGTTTGATTTTGGATTTTGCCTATCGACGCCAAGGGTGTGGCTACCCGGACCTCCGCCCCTCTGTCGTCAAGGATGTTCACTACATGTACTTCTGCATCATCCTGTTTGTAGCGACAGCAGTCCCTATGGTGATCATCAGCTTGTTGACTGAACCTCATCCTGATGCTAACGTAAGTGAAAGAAAAGGCGTTTCTTTACAGATGACAGTAACAGCAACAAACAAACAAACAGTATGTGTTATTATATAGCTAGATAGGCTCCTGCAATATGATTGGTTGCTAAGGGGGTTATCCTTGTAACAACAGCAGGCACTACAAAATAATTTCTATTTTATTGTTGTGTTATATTTCGCCTTCATTATTCTAAGTCTCTCTCATTCTCTCTCTCTCTCTCTCTCTCTCTCTCTCTCTCTCTCTCTCTCTCTCTCTCT